>CABHPR010157197.1:11694-36921 GCA_902168415.1 Peromyscus melanophrys | reverse complement strand
GTGTGTGTGTGTGTGTGTGTGTGTGTGTGTGTGTGTGTGTGTGTGTGTATTCTGTTTCACTGTCTGAATGGTTGTCCAGTTTTTTAAAAATGTGAAGTTTTTATTTTATGTGTATGGGTTTTACCTGCATGTATGTCTGTGCTCCACATGTGTGCCTGGTGCCCATGGAGGCTAGAAGAGGGAATAAGATTCCTTGGAACTGGAGTTATACATGGTTGTGAGCTGCCATGTGGGTTCTCAGGATCGAACCTGGATCCTCTGGAAGGCTGTCAGGGCTCTTAACCACTGAGCCACCTTTTCAGCCCCAGATTGTCTAAATCAGCTCTCTAGGACCTTGACTGGAAACACTGTTCAAAGAGAGCACTTGGCTTTCTTGTGGAAGCTTCCGGCTTCTCCTATGATGATCTGATAGTCACTCAGTAGCGTCTTGTGCTCACTACTTTAGTTTTCTATGTGCACATTGTCAACTTTTCCTTTGCACTCCTGCAAGGATGGACTGTTCCAGCATCTAATATTTAAAATTTCTTAAGAGACGAGCACCTAGAGATCCACCATTTCATGCTTCAGTTTGGTGTTTGTTAATTTGGGGGGTACAGCTGACATTCTAGAAACTTTCATCTCCCCCATCTTGTTGGAGCCTAGTCCTGTTTTCTTGGTGTATGGTGATCTTCTGTGGAGTTTTTGCAAAGGGTCAGACAGTAAGTATTTGGGGGTCTGCTGGCATTGTGGTCTCTGGAAACAATCATTGCAGTGGGAAAGCAGCTATTTTCAAACTACAAACTAAGGAGGACAATTGTCTAACAAAACTTTATTGATAAAATAGCTGCTGGGCTCTGTTTGACCCACAGGCTATGGTCCGCAGTGTCCTGGTTTTTGACCTCCCATTGTAGAGCACATCCTTTAGTAGCCTTTTCAGAAAGGTTGCATGGCAGACAGTCTTAAAAGGATTTGCAAGTCAAAAAAAGTAACTGGCCCATCTTCATACTCTGTTGTGGATTTGCAGGGATATTTAACACTGCATTGGAAATACCCTTTCCTAGAAGTTTTTGATCAGTTCTCTGGTGTTTTATGGAGATTTGGAGTGCTCTTCAGAAGTTTGTCTCAATTCTGGTTCTTTCCATGCTTATCTATTTCTAAGTGATTTCTGGGATTCCTCATCCTTGGAGTTCCGAAATTTCCTGATGATATCCCTCAGATACTCCATGCTGTTAAACTGAAGATCCCAGGTCCCCACAAGCAACTGGTCTACTTGGTGCTGTGCAGCCAATGCCACAGAGGAGCCCCAGGACCTCTGGGACTCACCCCAGGACCAGCTTCAGAGTGTGAGCAAGACCCAGTCCTCAGTTGCCTAATATTAGAAATGATCTCTTATCCCTAGTGAGAGGTGGCCAGGAGGAAATCTTTGGGTCCAGCTCATGTTCAAGGCATGGGATTTCAATAGTGTCCTAGCAGGAGATGAAAGTCACTGAGCTCTGCTTTAGGAGTATCTGCCAGAAACAGGACGTTATATAGCAGTGTGTGAGTGACACATCTGTATCCCACAGAGCTGAAACCAAGTACATAGTAACAGAAAGAGCAAGGGATTGGCAGATATGTGGGTCATCTCAGATTGTGATGCTGTTTGAATCTGGAATGTTCTCCCTTCCAAAGATTGGTAAGTTAAAGGTGAGTGCCCCATTTGGTACTATCAGGAGGCCATGGAAACTTGAAGAGGTGGGGCCTGATTGTGAGGTCTTCTGTTGTGGAATAATCTTTTTGTACATTGTGAAGATTTGTAACTCAGATTGGTTTAATAAAAAGCTGAATGGCCAATAGCTAGGCAGGATTTTCAGGCACACAGGATGCTGGGAAGAAGTGAGGAGTCACCAGCCAGATGGAGAGGAAGGAGCATGGGCAGTACAGAGAAAAGGTAATAAAGTAGGAGACAAAAAGTAGATTGATAAAAATGGGTTAATTTAAGTTGTAAGAGCTAGTTAGTAACAAGCCTAAGCTATTGGCCAAGCTTTCATAATTAATAAGAAGTCTCTGTGTGGTGGTTATTTGGGAGCTTGCAGGTAGGACAGAAAAATTTGCCTACAATCTTCTGTCACTGAGGGCATGCCACTTAAGGGATGATGGGACCCCTGTCCCTTTCTCCCTCACATTTCCCTGCCACTATGCTAATGGCGTTACCCCACTGAGTGCTCCAACCATGGTGTGTTCTCCATCTCAAAGTAATGGGGGACATGAGCCCAAATCAACCTTTTCTCTCCTTCAGTTGATTTCTCTCAGATGTCTGTTACAGCAATGGAAAGCTGAATAGCACAGGTTGCCATGACAAAATACTACAGGCCGAGTAGGCAGCTTGGGAAAGAGATAGTTATTTCTCCTAGTTCTGGGAGAAGCTCGGAAGTTCAAGATGAAAATACTGGCCAAGTAGGTTCCAATGAAGTCTCTACTCTGGCTTGGAGATGCCCATCATCTCTCTGCGACCTCACATGGTACAGAAGGAAACAAGTCCTTTGGCCTCTCTTCATAAGGGAACTAATCTTTCCATCCTCGGGCCCATCCTTATGACCTCATCTATTCCTAATCAACCCCAAGTCCCCATCTCTACATGTGGATTTGGGTGTCTGTAGCAGTGGCCCATCGAGGGTGAGGTCACCATCAGATTACAGCTTGGAAGGTCAGTCAGGTTGCCTTGAGGCAAGTGGTGTGACCACGGTGTAGGACACAGGGCACCCAGGGAGAGAAGACACAGTCAGTGGGGGTATGGCAATACCAGGGCAACCTAGGTGAGGGTGATGAGACCAAGAAGAGAGAGCATCTGAAAAGGAGAAAGCCCCAGGACAGCCCCCAGATCCAGCTGCCCTCCAAGTTACCACCTGGGGGATGTCTGTGGTTCAAGGCACCCCAGAAAGCCACTGCCAAGCTTCATCCCCTCGCTTCTGAGTAAGGAAATGGAAGCAGCACAGTGGTTTCTACAGAGAGCGTCTCTTCTGAGACTGACAGGTCAAAGGTCACATTTAGCACTAGTATCTTTAGGGTCCACAAAGGCCCTCATTTTGGATTTTACTTGTGAGAAGCTGAGGAAGATGGGTGGACATGGAGAGGAGGTAACCCTCTTCTTGGGGACCTTCTGACACTGAGCTGGTGGTCTAGGTAGAGGAGACTTCCTATGGGGCATGAGATGACCCACATCTGAAAGGACAAGAGACTTTGGAGGTACAGCTCATTCTCCATCGGGGGCTCCCGGCCAGAGTCCCCATGCCCACCCTGGATGAAAGGCCCATGTTGCTGCAATCCTGGCTTCCATGAAGAGCTTTCCACAATGCAAACCGCTAATGAAGCAGTCCCAGTGAGGGCACCCCCCCTTCCTGGTCTCAGCTTTGAAATGCCATCCAGCAGTGGGGGGGACTGTGATCCTGACTGGCTGGGAGACCCTTCCCCACCATCTGGCCTAAGAGCAGCCCAGGGTGGGAGCTCCCTACTTGGGCCACCCCTCCCCAGCCTCCAGCTCTTGGCTTCTGTAGGCAAGGCTTGCTTTCTTGGCGGAGCTCAGCTGTTCCAAGCTCAGCTCCACCACGGGAACCATGCTGGCCCGAGCTGACTTGCCAAGTTGCACAAGCGTTTACCACACACAGCTGGCTGGAGGGGGAAGGGGTTCTGTCGCTCCTGAAGGAACAGAAGGAAAGCTATGCTATCCTGCAGTGTTTGGATCTGGTGGAGGGCAGGGGTGAGACCTTTGAGACCACCTTCTGCATATGCGTGACCCACCAACTTTGGGGGGCTGCTGGGCTGCTGGGCCTGGACTGAGTTGGTATAAATTTTCTACCTTTGGGGTGCTAAGGACTACTAGTGGGGTGTCTTCTAGTGCACCTGAGCAGGGCCTGCCTCTGAAACAGTACTCTGTATTCCAACCTGAAAACCTCCTAGTGCCTGGTGACCTAGAGCACGGGAGAGACAGACGGAAAGCAGTGGGTGGGGAGAACTCTAGTGGAGCTGGGGACCCCTTTTCTTGTTTCTTTTGTAGCTGACAATGAGCAAAGGAATGGACCTGAGATGTGGCCCATGGTGGAGCCAACTGTGATCCCCCTGGGAACTCACATTTGAAACTACAGAAAAGGGTTCATCCTCTCTGCCCACCCACCACAAGGCAGGGCACCTTTGGGTCTTTCAATTCTTTTTCCTGGCCAAGGGCCAAGGAAGATTCTGGACCTTTTGAAAGGTGATTCGGGGAGGAGAGCGTTCATTACATAAGAAACACATTTAACCCTTCAAGAATCCTGTGAACTAGGTACCATTATGAACACTATTTTACAAACGAGGAAACTGAGGCATGGAGGTGCTAAGGAAGACCCTCCTGGTCATACCACTTATGAAGCTATGCCTGGAGCCCAGAACTGTCACCATTGGGTTGCATGGCTAGTGCTCAACTCCCCTGTCCCACCTCTCCTCCCGCACCAGATGCCCAGTGACCACAGGTTCCAAGGAATTTGTGTTCTTCCTCTCTGCCACATACCAGCCCATTTTGTTAAAAGGAGGATTACCCCACGAGAAAGAAGCAGAAGCCCTGTTTTCCAGTCTGCTGGTTCTGAGAGTAACCACTACAGTAAGGTTGGAGAGCCAGCGAAGGCCTCCAGACACAGGGACAGCACACTCAGCCTGTGTCCTTTACTCTCAGTATCCCAATCTGTAAAGTGGGGTGGAGGGTGTTGCCAGAACTTCAGAGCGGCTGTGATGACTGCCTGAGAGGATGGGTCCCTTTTGTTCTCCTTGCCCCAGGTCCAGCCTAACTGCCACTCATTCTCTACACACCACTGTCCTTTTAGAGAGGAGATAGGGGTAGGCAGGCTCTTGCAACTCCTAGAACTTTAGCTTGGCCCAACTCCAAACCAGGTACCGAGCATCCCATATATAAGTGTGGGGCATTTGCTTTCCCTGCCCTATTTCTGATACCAGGGTTGAGGGTGCTGTTGGTCCTTCAATTTTGGGTAGTTGTGAATTTGATTTTCCCAAGTGGAACCTGAGATGGTCAAGAGGAGAGAACACACAAACTAAGGAAGGAGGCAGATAAGAAACACCACATCCATGGGTGACCAAGGAGGCAGAAGGGGACTGCAGCCCAGGCCTACTGTCCTCAGGACTGCAATCTGACAGTTTTATGTGGGGAGAGATATGATTATAGCCACCTTCACAGCTGCTTACCACACCATCTCTAAAAATCCCAACTTCAGTTCCTGTGTCTGGAAAATGCACTGAGAAATAACTAAAGAAAGTCTGGTGAGTACTGAGCATAAAGCACCTGGTGATAGCACACAGTAGGCACGATGATACACAGTAGGTGCTTCCTACACAGTACTCTTTCTAGAAAGAAGCTTAGATGTCACGTGTTCAGAGTCAGGTCAAAGGGGATGCACCAAAAGCTAAATGCTTTGTATCTTCCCTGGGGACAGTGGGGTCTCAGGTGGCTTCAGAGGACTGACTTTTTGGGGCAGGCAGATTAATTCCTTAGCATCTGCAGACAGCACATCACTAGGTGTCTGGGTGTCTTTAAAGTATTGGGAGAATGATAGGCATTTAGAAATAATCTAGGAGCAGGATTCTGAGCTTTTGCAACTTCCGTTTCCAATTTTTTCCTTTAAGTTCTTTCCAGAACATTCACCAAAGCTATCACAGAAACAGCAACTTCCATCATGTCCTAGTGGTACACAATTTTGTCAACACTCAGTTGAAGCTCATGATGAGCAGCCTGATGGATGGGAAATCTGCCACTCAACCATGGGACAGAAATTCATGGGTAGCTAGGCACAGCAGTTCACTGTCAGCCTGCCCCTACACACCTATCTGTAGCCTGGCCCAATGCTTGTGTGTGTGTGTGTGTGTGTGTGTGTGTGTGTGTGTGTGTGTGTGTGTGTGAGAGAGAGAGAGATGAGGTTGATGTCAGGGTAGTTTCCTCTCTCTCCATCATATTTTTTGAGTCAGGGTCTCTTACTTTCAGCTAGACTGGCTGTCCAGTGCACCCAGGGGTCCTCCCATCTCTTCCACCCGGTGCTAGCTTTACCACTCGGGGCTTTGATAGGGATGCTGGGATCTAAACTCATGCCCTAACACTTGTGCAGCAAGCACTTTACCTACTGACCTTTCTCCCCAGCCTCTTGTCTATATTCTCAGTTAATGCCCTTATTTTTATAAATATGATTACATGTGGCAAGGTGGCTTAGCACGGTGGTTCTCAACCTTCCTAATGCTGTGACCCTTTAATACAGTTCCTCATGTTGTGGTAACCCTCAGCCATAAAATTATTTTCACTGCTACTTCATAGCTATAATTTTGCTACCATTATGAAACATAATGTAAGTATTCAATGTGCCGGATATCTGCTATTGGAGCACCATAAAAGGCTCATTCAACCTCCAGGTTGAGAACCACTGGCTGAGCAGGTAAAGCTGCTTGTTGACAAGTATGTTGACCTGGGACTCACATGATGGAAGGAAAGAATTGACTCCTGCAAGCTGTCCTCTGACATCCTCATGTGTGCTATGATATGAGCACACCCACATACAAACAGAAATAAATACATATGAATAAGTGAATGTGATTATGACATTACAATGCATTATCTTGGAACTTACATTTATATCACGAGGACCATGCGTGATGCTGTGTCATCCTTGTGGGCCACTTATTTTGATGTCTATACAATATTCTACTTTGAGCTGGCCCCATCAAGCCACCCATGGGTGGTCATCGGCCTACTTACCGTTTTGCACTCCTAACCTGTCTGTGCTGCTGGGAAATGCCTGAGCACCGCTGTAGAGTTGCTCAGTTTCTCTCTAGAACCTGGACATTCTGAGTCATGAGTTTCAATGTCTAGCTCTGGGAGATCATGCTGGGCCCCACCAGAGGAGCGTACAACCTCCAGGGGTTCCAGTGAGTCTGACCTTCCCTCCTGTTTAGTATTTTTCAGGCTTCCTAATGATCACTCGCAGGAGGTTCTAAGTGGCTTGGATTTTCTTGGTTCCCTGAACACACTGGTGTCTTTTTAGGGCCAAGGGTAAATCTATCCCAGTGTGAATGTTACCCCCTTTAAAATCCCCACTCTGCCTCCTCCTGCTTCTGCGGTCCCTCCGTCCACTGCCCCTGTTCCCCTGCTCTGCCTCACTTCTCTCTCCTCTCTCTGGCTTATGCCAGTTCTATATGCCCAGAGACTGTGTCACCATTGCCCATTCCTGCTCCCCAGACACTGCCCAGACACAGGAGATGCTCAACATGTGTCTGGAAAGGGAAAGCACCAGGAGACCCATCTACAACTCATCTCCAGCCCCCACCATCAGGAAAAGTAAAAGCTTCATCTGGCTTCCAAACCCCGGGCCTCCTGTTTTCACCAGCAGTAATTTGCTACAAGCCTCGCCAGTGAGGGGCAGACCATTTGGGATGCATAATGCAAAATGGAATCATGTGCATGATCTTTGGGGTGGGCTGTGCGGCTGCTCTCAGGTCTGGGGCACCATAGGGAGTGAGGCTGGGCTGGATGAAGAGCTGGCCTGGTGACAGGAGAGGTGAGCTGGAAGGCCTGCTCCCTGTTTCCATTTGCGAAACGTGGGAGGAGGGGCCCTGCAGGTGGCCCAGGATTCCCTCCTCGTCAGCGGGAGCTTCTGAGGATGGGGTGGGGCCACCTCTTGGGCAGCCTAAAGGATGGGTAGGCTTGGCCTCTGGCTTCTCCTAAGGGGGTGGGGGCTGATGGGGTTCTGGGAGAACATGAGCTCCGTCAGGGCTGTTTGCTGACCTTTTATTTAAAAAAAAATTATTGTACTGTTTGTTTTCTCTGATTGTAAATCAAATACATGTGCATTGGAGAAAAGCTGGAAGCGCTAAAGAAAACAATAAGATCATTAAGCCTCCGCCCATCCCCCAGAGTCCCGAGTTCCAGGCCACTGCTGTTTCCTGCCCATCTCTCTTCCTCCCAAGTTCTTGTAGAAGTGGTTAAGAATGTGGGCTTTGGGTGACAAGATGGCTCACTCAGCAGGCAAATGTGTTTGTCACCAGGCCCGACAATCATACAAAGAATATGGGCTTTGCAGCACTGTGGCCGTGAGTTCAAATCCTGACCAGGATCATGTGCTGCGTTGAGCCCTGCGAACATGTCCACGTTTCACTTCTGTCCAGCTGAACGAGGATGAAGACGGAGTGTGTATGAGTTGGGGGAGGTGTCAGGAAACAAGATAACCAGGCTAGCAGGAGGCCATGGCATATTCAGCTTCTAATAGTGGCCTTTGTGGCTGTGTGGAACTAGGTGTGGTAGGGCTGGAGAGGGCAGCCAGGTCAGAGTTTACAGGGCTTGACAGCTTCCTTGAAGGGTTCTTTAAAGAAACTCACATGCAAACTGAATGTGAATTGTGGGTGCATGAGCTCTTACATGTCCACTGTTTCTGCCTAGCTCTTCCTTCACTTAGCATTGGAGTCTCTGCTAAGAGCTTGTGAGCATCATGGGGAAGATGACTCTCCACCACACAGGCAAGTACAGAATCACTCAGCCATCCCACCGCTGGTGGAAGCTGGGGCTGTTTGCCCTTTAAGGATGCAATGAGTGGCTCTTCTTGGGACTGTTGGTGGGTATCCATAAAGACAGGCTCCCCCAACCCAGGGTCATCTCATCCCAGCCCAGGGCCCTCAGTAGGCTGGAGGAACCAGGGTGTGTAGCTGCCTCCCAACCCCGACAGGCCTGGCTCAACTGGGCTCTGATGTCATGGAAAGTTGGCTGGCAGCTGCTGGCTCTCACCGGAGCAAGCCGTGCCCGGCTGGCACCCGCCCCCTGACCACAGCTGGGAGGCCAAACCCCATGCTGGGACATCAAGGCTGGGTCGGGGCCTTCTGGGGCCTTATTGCTTCATCTTCTGCCCATTCACTTCAGCCCTTTGTTCTATCTCCGAGGCTCCCGCCCCTCCCCCAGTTCTGGACCCTTTGGGATGCAGGCATTGGGGAGAGGTCTCTGGGCTGTTCCTAATTATTTCTAAGGCCCACTGTGACCAGGAAAGTCAGGGACAGAGCAGCAGCTCCCACTGCCCCAAAGCTCACGTGTAGAAAGCACAAGGGGGTGGGGGGGTGGGGTGGGGACAGGCGTGAGGGAGAGTGGAAGGAGGCCTGAGGAAAAGGATCCTTGAAGGTACGAATTTTTTTTTTGTTCTTTTGCTTCTTTATTTTTGAGATTGCATTTTAATTACAATTCTCCCTTCCATTTCCTTCTTATAAACCCTCCCATATATCCCTCCCCCTCCCCTTTTTCATCAATTGTTATTGCATGCATATATGTATTTGCATATACACATATGTTCCAAAATATAACTTGTTGAGTCCATATAACATTATTTGTCTGTATTTTTTCAGGGCTGACCCCTTGGCACTGGAGAACCAATTGATGTGTTCTTCCCCGAGGAGGGCCACCTCTCCTGTTTCCAGCTCTGCTCAGTTGCCTGTGGTTCTTTGTGTAAGGTTGAGGCCTGGTGGGCTTTTCTCCTGTGCTGTTTGGCATGTCCGTTGGTGTCTTCCTTGTTCAGCTCACATTTGGGCAGTCATGTTGATGAGGCTTTACATGTGAAGATTCTGATGTCACTAGGAGACACAGTCTCATAGCAAACTCTCTGATCCCCTGGTTCTTACAGTCGCTCCTCCCCCTCTTCCACAATGTTCCCTGAGTCTTACGTATGGGAGTATTTTGTAGATGTATCTATTAGGATACATCATTGGTTGTGTTTTGGGTAGTGGTCTCCATCTGCTGCAAAGAGAAGTTTCTTGATGGATGAAGACTACCTTTATCTGTGGGTATAAAGACAAAGTTTATAGATCCTTGTTTGGGACTGTGCTGGTTTAGTAAATTAGTGGTTGTAGATTCTCCTCCAATAAGCATGGCTTCACCAGCACTGAGTAGTGAGCTGGTTTCCAGTGCCGATCATGGTCTCCCTCTTGTTGAGCAAGCTGGTCCTAAGCCCAATGAGAGAACGGTTGCCCAGGTCTGTGTACCACTACTGCACCCATAGGGTTATCATGCCAGGCTGGTCATTGATGTATGACCTGGGCATCAAAGCAGGGCGGAGCTGTTGGTTGCTTCCCGTCTTTGAAGGCTCGCATGGTGCCTTCTGATACCATGAAAACTAGGGAAGGGGCATTCAGGTCATTTCCAATTCAGGGGTCTCTGGGCCCTATTTTTAGAGTGCATGATGTCTTCAACAATAGAGACTGTGGTGGTTTGAATAAGAATGGTCCTCATAGGATCATACATTTGGAATGCTTGGTCATCAGGGAGTGGCACTATTTGAGAGGGATTAGGAGGTGTGGTCTTGGAGTAGATGTGGCCTTGTTGGAGAAAGTGTGTCACTGGGGGTGGGCTTTGGGGTTTCAAAAGCACAAACCAGCCCCAGTGTCTCTCTCTCTCTTCCTGCTGCCTCCAGATCCAGATATAGAACTCTCAGCTACTTTTTCAACACCATGTCTGCTTGCATGCCACCATCCTCCCCACAATGATAATGGACTAAACCTCTGAAACTGCAAGCACCCCTCAATTAAATGCTTTCTTTTATGAGTCGCCATGGTCACGGTGTCTCTTAACAGCAGTAGAACAGTGACTAAGGCAGGGACTTAACTTACCTTCCACCTCCTGGGGGGGAACCAAGGGCAACAGCAAGAGGCTATGTTTTGGGAATCCCTTAGTCATATGGACCCTGAATTATTGACATGAACCTCATGTGGATGTGGGAAGTTCCTTCACCAGATGGAATGCAAGAGCCCTCACATTCATGTTCTTGCTCTGCCCTGAGGTCACCAGTGGCCCCTTACCAGGTAAAAGCTTCTACTATAAGTAAGTGAGTGAATGAAGCATCTTCTGTGCTTAGACTCAGTCATCACAGTCAGAGTTCACAGCAAATTCTGAGGTCTCCAAGCTGTCCGTGCTGAGCGGCTCTGGAGCCCATCACCTCAGGAGTCTCTCATAAACAGCCCTGTTTCTCCTGTGACTAACCCCTACCTGCACACTCAAAGGTTTGCATATGATATGAGGTGAGTCGGAGCCCCTGGGCCTTGTCATGGATCCTGTCTGTCTAATACTGATTCTGCAGAGAGTTCTAGGGATTTGCATGAAACCCAGCCATTGAAAACCAAATCTCTCTCTCCCCATCCCCGCTTCCCTCTTTCCCCTCCTCATTATATTCCCTCCTCCTTCCTCCTCTCTCCCTTTCCCTCTTCTTCTGACTAGTACTCAGAGACTTGTGTAGCTGCACTTCTGGGTCTACCATCTTGTCAAACACCCAAACTCTCTGGACCTCCATTTCCTCACCTGTAAGCAGGCATACTCATACCTTATACAAAGCAAATATGATTTCCAAGGCCCCACCCAACTACCTGAGCCAACTACATACCAGCTCTGCCTGCCACTGCCCTACCACCCAGGAGACCCTTGGGCTCAGAGGAAGGGTGTGTACTCAAGTTCTGCCCCTGGAGGAGGTGGAGTGAGAAAAGTCCTCTCCTAGATTAAATGTGAGTCCCCGGTAGCACCACATCTACTCTCCAGGGCTCATCGCTTCTGCTGTCAGAGAAGCTCCCAGCTGGTGCCAAGATTGCTGGAAGTCTAAGTGGGGTTGGACCCCACCTTCAGAGCATGAGGACTAGGGCTTGTGGCAGAGCTCTCTCTCCACATGACATTTCTTATGACCCAGAGGAGCCATTTGCCCCAGATCCCCAGTCATTGGCGAAGCTAGCAGCAGAGACACATAATTTGACAGCCTTTCGACTTGCTGGTGGGTAGGAATGGGTAGAGGGATCATGGCCAAAGGTTTGCTGTAGCCAGATAGGTATTAAGTGACCTTCTATGTGACTTGTGGCTCTGAGGAGTTCAGGAGACACACTCTATGATAATGATGGGTGCTAAAAGCCGAAACTGGGTCTTCCAGGCCACTGAACAATTTAGCTCCTGCTTCTTGATCTGATTTCTGGCCTGGAGAGATGGCTCAGTTGGGAAGGCACTTGCTGCGCAAATGCTGGGACCTGAACTCACTCTCCAACACTCACATAAAAAGCCGGGCATGGCCGTGTGCACTTGCAATCCCAGCAGTGTGAAGGCAGAGACAAGTGGATTCCTGGGATTCACTGGCTAAGTAGTCTAGTCTAATCAGTGTGCCTCGGGCCCTATTGAGAGACCCTGCCTCAAAAAATAAGATGGACACTCCTGAGGAACGACCCCCGAAGTTGATCTCCAGTCTCCATACCTTTGCACACATATGTGCACACACACAAACATCACCTCTACACACACACACACACACACACACACACACACACACATTTTGAAATGATTTCTCAGGAGCTGAAGAAATGGCTCAGTGGTTAAGAGTATTGGCTGCCCTTCCTAAGGATGTGGGATCAATTCTCAGCTTCCCAGCACCCACATGGCGGCTCACAACCATCTATAACTCCAGCTCCAGGGGATCCAATGCCCCCTTCTGACCTCTAAGGGAATCAGACACACATGTGGTGCACAGATACACATGCAAGCAAGATATCCATACACATAAAATAAAATAATATAATATAACAAGGATTTCAAGTTCAACTGCCAGCTTCGCTGGGGCAGGAATGTGTGTGGTTTAGCCTTTGCACCCCACACAGGGTCCAGCACAGAGCAGGCCCTTAGCAAATGTTTCCTGAATGCATGAACTGGCTCGAGAGCAGCAGCAACACAGACCCGGATGGCCCAAGAGTATCGTAGCAGCCCCAGATGCCAGTGGAGTTCATGAGCATTCATTCAGACAAGATCGCCCCTCCAACTCCTTTGCCGTGCCTGCTGGCCCTTGGCATGTGGAAGCATCCTCTGCACCACTTTCCCATGCACAAGGTCCCACAGAGGCCACCAGGGACTTCATCATTGTCTTGCCCAGAAAGCTTCCACTTGGGTCATTAATAACAGTGCATTTTATTAAAGGAAAGCGGGCTTCAAAGAGCTGCGGGTTTATGGGAAGCAACTTGGATGGGAGTCATTACTCTTGCCGCTCCATCTCGCCTCTTATGCTGTCTCTTCTGTCTTCCACAGAGCTCACGTTTGATCTCCTGCCTGGGCTTTCTTCTGTCGGCTCAGGGTCCGTGGGGAGCGAGCTATTGTGACCATGGTGAGGAGGATGGGGAAACTCTTTGAAATGGCCTCTGGTCTGAGGGCTGTGTGGCAGGGCAGGGTGGGGGAACTCTGAGAGGTGTTTTCAGGAATGAGGACTCAATGGGGTGTTCTCACCAGACCAGGTGATGGAGACTAGTTTGCAAAAAGCCTGTCTTGGGAAAAAGTCAGGAGCCTGCGTTTGTACCACTGTCTGTGATACAGACAATAGCATCATGCACAGAGATGAATACAGCACCGACTGCCTGGTGTTCACTATGGACCACCATCTGGGCTTGGTGGAGCAAGTTTCACCCTTCCACCTCCCTGCACATAGCCCTACTTTGTGGATGAAGAACAGAGGTCCCAGATATATTCACATAGCTGACACGGCTGCTCCAATGTGACCTGGATTGTAATGACCCACCTCTCTGGACTTCTGTTTCCGCCTCTGTAAAATGGGAGTTTGAACTAATTGCATCTTATTCTCAGCTTCTCTGGTGATGATGGGGAAGACCAGCTCACAGCCAGCTAGGTCGAGGGAATTACATGGAAATCCTTCAGGAAAGGCCTCTCCAAAGCAGGTGAACACACTTGACTATGAAGCTGTACTGTGAGGATGGGTCCTAGTCCCTGGCCATTGTCACTTGAATGTGGCTATTGGGGAAGATGGACTGCAAAGGCCTCAGACTGAGCCTTCCAGAGGAGGAAGCAGCCTTGCATGAAAGCTTGAGACAGGGGAGAAAAAAATAAAGGAGCCGGGGCTGTCTGAGAGAGCCTGAGAGAAACAGTAAATGTTGCGCAGAAGGAGACGTCTAAAGGCAGGGACCACACTGATGCAGGTAGCAGGGGTAGCTGCCAGGGAGCCACCCTGATGCTAGAGGCAGGAAGCCATGATGAAACACTGTGAGGCATAGTCAGAGGCAGAAAAAGCATGGGAGAGTACAGGAAAGAGAGAGAAACTGAGAAGCAGGAAATGGGGCCAACACAAATGCAGCCAGAGAAGACCAGAGAACAAGGCTTAGTCAACTTAGACACTGAGAGAGGCAGAGTGAAAGAAGGAGAAGAGAGACTGGACTGAGCTCAGGGTGAGGGAAAGACATGAGGAGGGAGGAAGCAGATGCTACTCTCTCTGAGACTGTGCAGTGACTTCTTCGAGGCAGCTTGCTGCTCTTAACAGTAGCTGGGAACAGGGCTCAGCACACCCCCAAGGGCTGCCTGGGGAGAGGCCTGGAAGGCAATCCAAGTCTGGGAGGCCTCTGAGGTGTCAGCTGAATGGGACTGAGAAACCCGAGGTTCTTTTGGTTAAACCAAAATTATGAATGTCTAGCTCAATTGCAGTAGTGAGCAAGATCCCCTGGCGCAGGCCTCCTGCTTTCTGGGTTTTATGGGAGCTACTTCATTGTGGGTGTTAAGCAAACACAGTCTCTCAAGTTCAATCATAGGGATGGGGGCTAGATGGGACCTCTTAAATAGAGAGGCTTTCACAGCTGGAAAAATGAATCTCTAGTAGGCTACCACCCAGCCGATGAGCTAGACCCTTAATACAAGATGGCAGAGGGAGCCCTGGGTGGTCAGAGCCTTCATGGTCACTGATCATCAGACTCTGCCTGATTCTTGACAACAAGCACTGAAAGTAATCCTCTTTTTAGAGCATTGACTAGAGACCAGCCCCAGCCTGTTCCTCATACACACCCCTTTACTCCTTAAAATGACCCAAAGAAAAGGAGGGCTAACATTTAACCTACTCATCTACTACCATAGAACCTGCCATTCAAAAGAGATGGCTCCATTTCATAGATGGAAACACTGAGTTCTTCCCATGTGCCCAAGATCATAGCTAGTAAATGGTAAAGCCAAGACTCAAACCCTACATCCTCTAGTTGCTTGGCCAGTGCTATCCAGGTAGCTGGATTGTATATAGCAGGTGCTTTCTTTAAGGGAAGGCTTTGGCTTTAAAGTAGCTCATGTCATAGGCTGGGGTGAAGGGTCAAAGGCCCAGTGGAGGGACAGTCTTCTTTCTTGACTACCCTTCTGGGAGCAGAGCCTGTGCTGTCTAGGCAGCCTCATCCATTGCAGGTACCCCATGCCTCCAAGAAAGCACCTTTGGGGGAAATGATGTGGGACAATCAGGTGTCCTCAGAGGCTGAGGACTGGTGGCAATAGGGTGGGTGGAAGTGATGGCATCATCTCTGCCTGTCCTTTCCTTCTGGGGTAGGAGCATCTGTTCCTTCTACTGCATGAGATTTTAGCAAATATGCCCACTCTAGAACCTTCCCTTGTCCCTTATGGTGGGGTGGCTTTCATACACCATTGTGTCTGTTTAGAAAGCGTTCACCTGAGTGATAGAGTGCAGGCTCAGGTGTGCAAGGCCTTGAGTTCCATCCCCAGCACTGGGGGATCAGGAGAATCATCTACTTTTAGTAATAGAGTTGATAAGACATCCAAAGAACACAAGAACAAAATCTAGAAGCAGAATCTCTTACCGAGTGTAACAGCCAGAGTCCCATCAATGACCCACCTTCTCCCTTACTGTGCTGAGAGTGCACTCAGATGTAAAGGAGACGCCATCCCCTGGCTATCCAGACTCTCACAGCTGTAGAAAACCTTTCTCTAAAGTCACCGGTATAGGTATACTCCTGTCACATCTCATTGTTAGGAATGGAGTCATGTGGCTACCCTTAGCTGCAAGAGAAGCAGGGAATGCAAATGTCTGAATTTTCACCTTTAATATGCAAAGTGGGTGTGAAAGGTGAGAATGTGATGAAGACATGGATGGCCATGGCTCCCTATAGCGGTCCAAAGAGCAAGCATAGGGCTGCAGTGGGTCTTTCACATCCTACCCTGGCTTCACAGAGAAGGCCTCATATCTAGGTCTCAGGAACCCAGGCTTACACACCCAGGCCTCACACACCCAGGCCTCACACACCCAGGCCTCACACACCCAGGCCTCACACACCCAGGCCTCACACACCCAGGCCTCACACACCCAGGCCTTACACTGTCAGACCTCACACACTCAGGCCTCACACACCCAGGCTTCACCCATGGTGACTTGAGGAAGGGAGGAGAGTTTCAGTGAAATTGGTCTAGGCTATGTTGCCGGGCACATAGGCAGGGTTGGTCAGTGGATGGTGAGGATATTTTGGACCCTACAGTGGGTGGAGAAAAAGCACAGGGTCTGTGGCATGTGGCCACAATGTATCTTCCCACTTGGAAGAGAATATTGGGCTTCAGCCTGAGATCAGGTGGCTCTGATGATTCTCACAGTTGCTATGGGAAAGGCATGCTGTAGGAGAGAGTACATGTTCTTTTGCACAGTGGCTGGATGCTCCTTGATCACCTTTCTGTCCTTCGTCCTCAGTCTTCTCCTGTGTCTGGAACACTGAAGCCCGCAGGGACCTGGAGGAGACAGTAAAACAAGGCACAATAATAATATGCACAGCCCAGAAGAGAACAGCTCTTCACAGTTTACAGAGTGCTTCTGTATTGCCTTAGCCACTGGAAATCCATACTTCCTTCCAGGGAAGAGGGTGGGTCTTTGTTCCTCTCTCCACACAGCTGAACTAGTGCTCCAAAGAAGATAAGGGATGTTCTAAGTGCTCCAGTGTTAGAGGTTCCCCTCCTGCCCAAAGAGTGAAGAAACACCTCAATGTAGGGCTTAACCAAGTCATGCTGAGCAGATATCAAGTAGCTTAGCTACTTGAGAACGGGCCTCTGTGCCCTGCAGTGCAAGGGCACTCCTCTGGATTAGACCAGCCTCAGATAAAAGAATCCAGGCAAGTTCATGAACTGATGCAGGGACACCAGCTCCTAAACCCACCCCACTTGCATCTTGGGAGGCCGAGTTAGGGTCTCATCACCTTTGTTCTCTCACTCATCCCCCGGCCTCAAGTCTATGGCATTCTCCCAGACCCTCAGGCTTTTCTGTGACATCTTGCTCTTTCTCAGTGTCCCTCCTTCCCCAGGTCTTCAGTAAGATGGGAAGACCATTTATTCATTCATTTTCCCCTTCCTATACACATATATCCATTCACTCACTGTCTATCCATCATCCATCCTTCCATCCATCCATCCATCCTTCCATCCATCCATCCATCTATCCATCCATCCACTCACTCACTATCCACCCATTAATTCAAACATTAACCCATCTGTCTATCACTATCCATCTGTTCATCTATCCACCCACTCATCCACCATCCACCCATCCATCTAACCATTCATTCATATATCCACCGCCCCATCCAGCCATTATCCATTCATCTATCCACCTAGCAATCTAGCTACCATTCATCCATCCTCATTCTTCTGTCACCCATCCATCTACCCATGAATCTAGTATCCATTCATCCATCCACCACCCATCAACACATTGGCCATTTATCCTCAGATCAATTAGTGTGTGCCAGGGTTTATGAGGCTAGATGGGGTAGCACTGTTCTAACAGGCCTTGGGAGCTGTTATATGTCAAGCTGCTTTCATAGAAGATAAACCCTAAGGGAGGGGGTAAGCAGGGACAGTGCGGATGCTGTGAGAAGAGGCTCAGGGCAGTCTACCTTGGGTACAGTCTTCCCAGGAGATACTGGAATAA
Organism: Peromyscus melanophrys; assembly: GCA_902168415.1. NCBI lineage: Eukaryota > Metazoa > Chordata > Mammalia > Rodentia > Cricetidae > Peromyscus > Peromyscus melanophrys. The sequence continues at coordinate 19,213 of CABHPR010157197.1, read as the reverse complement.
AAAAGGCAGGAGTTTGCTCTGATGACCCTGGGAGACTATGCCTAATGAACTCTGGCTTCGATGCGGTGCCTTGGACTTCTTTCCTGGCTTCACAACCTTTTCTCTTGGGAAGATTTGGATTTGTAAATGCCCCTCCCAACCTTGGAAAAAGTAGGGGCTAGATTTTGGCTATGCTTTCTAATCAGCCTTCCTTCTGAACAGCCTTCCTCCTCAAAACAACTCTTCAGAGTAGGCTTTCTGAAGCATGAATCCAACCAGTGCTCCCATCTCTGTCTATGATTGCTCCTCAGGGTAGGGAAATGGTCACATTCCTTTGTTCTGTTCTTTGTGTCTTTCAGTCTCATCTTCCACTGTACTTGTCCCAGAAGCCTGTGTTCCAGCCTGTTGCCCCAGCCCCCTACAGGCACCATGCCTCCTCTCATTGCTTCTGATGTGTGTAAAGGGCTGGTAAACGGGATCTCAGGAAAGTCAATATTAAAAAGACCTCACCAATTTCCATGGTGTAAATACCCTTTCCAACTCAGTCCATTTCACACTACCAACACGGCAGAGTTGGCAAGAGATGTGACCAGCTGGACTCGGGTGTGTTTTCCCATATTCCCAGCTGAGCATGCCCAGTGTGCAGGTCTAGAGGATGACCCTCCACCCTTCCCCCACCTCCCATACTTTGGGGTGTGGGCAAGCTCTCCCTTCTCTACTGTGAGTGAAGAATGTTCTCTCTTCCTAGGACAGCTCTGAAGATATCAGAACTGCAAGGCTTAGTGCCATGCCTAGAACATAGTTTAGTACAGTAAGTGGTAGCACTCACCCTCCATACGAAACTTCCTCAGAACCTGGTCATTTTATCACACTCTAAAGACGAACTTCAAGGTTCTCCCCACCACTGCATCCATTTTCACTTGGAATGTGATTAGTGTGACTCGAACCCTTGGCCAGGAGATGAAGACGCTCTGCTGCTCCTTCAGTACTTGGTGTAGGGCCTGGCACACAGAGGACATGAAAAACCATTTTCAGGGGAAAGTGGCAAGCTTATACAGAGGACAGGTGAGTGTGTGAGGGCTTCAGAAAGAGGGAGACAGAGAGATGAATGTGCATGCTGAGACATGCTGGACACCTGGATAGGTGTGCCTACCTGGAGACCCAGCTGGATTTCCTCCCTCAGAGATGAGAAGGCCACAGCTATTTCAGGATGAAGTAAAGCCTCAACAGCCAATTCCCAAGGGTCAGCTTTTCCCCATGGCAACGCCAGCACACTGGAGTTAGACAGGAAGCTGGCACAGGGCTGAGGCCCAATGGGGAAGTAAATCACACTCTGCCTGATGCACTTGGTCCAGGCTGGGTACTTCATACAGTGAGGGCGAGAAAGAAAGTTTGGAGCCACCATGGAAGGGCCTGAGAGGAATTTTCTCCTTTCTCATAAAAACGTAATTGGTGTTAGTCACTTCTAGTGGTCATGAGGCTTAAAACAGTCACTGGCACCGAGCTGTGAAGACATATTGAGGCCGGGCCGTCTTGTTTCTATAGGGAATAGAGTAGGGCTTGTCATAGGTGCACAACTGTCCCCTCGATGTGCCCACAGCAACCGTGAGCTGACCAAGGGCAGAGGCAAGGAGCACGGCAGCATGGGGCTGGGGACATAGAAGGGTGCTCCGAGCCTGTTTCGGTTACCACTGGTACCTGAGGGTCCCCGGGCTTGGTTTGTAGGCTCTGGTTTCTCCTCCTCCCCTCCTCCTCCTCCCCTCCTCCTCCCCTCCTCCTCCTCCTCCTCCTCCTCCTCCTCCTCCTCCTCCTTTTCCTCCTCCTCCTCTCCTCCTTCTTCCTCCTCTTCTCTTCCTCCTCCTCCTCTTTTTCTCCTTCCTCCTCCTCCTCCTCCTCCTCCTCCTCCTCCTCCTCCTCCTCCTCCTCCCTTTCTCCCCATCCTTCTCCTTCTTCTTCCTCCTCCTTTTTCTATTGTTTTCTTTATGTTTGTGGGTGTTTTGCCTGCATGTATGCCTGTGCACCACACCACACAATGCAGTTCTGGTGGAAGCCAGAAGAGGGCGTCACATCTGCTGGAACTGGAGCTACAGACAGTTGTGAGCTGCCATGTGGGTGCTAAGAATTGAACCTGGATCCTCTAGAAAAGTATCCAGTGCTGTGGGATGTCTTGTATGCTGTGAATATATGTTGCCATGATAGATAAATAAAATGCTGATTGGCCAGTAGCCAGGCAGGAAGGATAGTATAGTGGTATTTTATTTGTACTGAAATGTGATTTTATTTGTATGTTAATAAATAAAGTTGCCTAGGGGTCAGAGCTATTAGCAAGCCATAGCGAAAGCCGGTTGTGGTGGTGCACGCTGGTAGGATTTGCCGAAGGAGGAGCACACCTTTAATCCCAGCACTTAGTAGGCAGAACTAGGTAGATCTCTGTGTGTTCAAGGATACAGCCAGCATTGGAGACACACGCCTTTAATCTCAATACCAACCATAGAAGACCTGGAGTGACCTACAGACAGGCAGTGACGAGACGGTCATGTTGTTGGGTTTACAACCAATGAGAAGGCAGAACAGGAAGTCTTTATAAAGACAAACACACAGGAAGTATCTCCTTTCGGAGAGGTCTCTTGGCTGAAGAGGCTAGCTGCAGCAGGCGGGTAAGGCTCTTAGCTCTGACCTCTTGGGCTTTTATCTTTACATTGGCTCTGTGTTTCTTATTTAATAAGATGGTTGGTTACATCTACAGGATAGTGTAGGTGGGACAAGGAGAGAGGAGAATGTTGGGTGAAAGAAGGCTGAGTCAGGAGTTGCCAGCCGCCAACATGTAAGATACCAGTAAGCCACGAGCCACGTGGCAAGGTATAGAATTATAGAAACGGGTTAATTTAAGATATAAGAACTAGATAGCAAGAAGCCTGAGCCACACGGCCATACAGTTTATAAGTAATATGTCTCTATGTGTTTGCTTGGGTCCGAGCAGCTGCAGGACTGGCGGGTGAGAGAGGTTTGTCCTGACTGTGGGCCAGGCAGGACCAGGAAAACTTCAGCTACAATCCAGTGCTTTTAACTGCTGAGCCATCTCTCCAGCCCACGGTTTATTCTCGGTCACAGTTCATACTTCTTTCCCTGTAGTTTCCAAGCTGGAGCAATTTGCTTCTCTCTACTGCATTTCTGAGGACATGAGGCAACATCTAGAGATTCTGATGTGCATACCTGAAGAGGGGCAGGATGGTAGCCTAAGCATGAAGCAGGTCATAATAGGAGACACTGTAAGCATCCTGCAGGGCCCAGGAAGGGCCCACAACCCAGCCATCTCCAGCCCCAGTGGCACCTGGGTCAAGCTTGGGAGCCTTAGCTCCAGGTCACACCATGCTGTTAGCATGCAGGACAATAGTATGTAATACTGTCACTTTCAGAGGCCACAGGGGATAGCGGAGTCCTCATAGGATCAACTTCTGCCTTTTTGTTCTACAGTAATCAGTTACCTGGGTGTCAGGGTGAGACTGGTGCATGACAGGTAGGATGTACCTGTGAGAATCCAGAAACCTATAAGGCATAGCATCCCAGCAGCCTGTGGGGCCACTCTGCCAACAAGTGACTCCTGCCCCTTCTCAACGTGCCCCCTGCTCTGAACAGGAACCAGGAGAAGGATGCACACATGCTGTCTTAGCTTTGTTTCCTATTACTCTGATCAAATACCTCAACAAAAAGCCACTTCATGGTCTATTTGGTTCACTATTTCAGTTTACAGCCCATCATCGCAGGGAAGTCGAGGCAGCAGGAACTTGAAGTAGCTAGTCACATCTGTTGTCAAGAGCAGAGGGCAGTGAACTAATGCATGCGTGCTAGTGCTCAGTTTACCCTAGGTGCTCTTGTACAGGCCACGATCTGCTGCCTAGGGAATGGCAAGCAGGCCTACCTACCTCTATGAACACAACCAGGATAAGTTCCCCCGAGACGCACTCCCAGGCTGACTTGACCTGGACAGTCCTTCACTGAGACTCCCTTCCCAAGTGGATCTAGACTGTGTCAAGTTGATAAAACTAACCATTACCCACGCTGTGGGAGGATGCTTCAGCCAGTCCAGTGGGCGAGATGGAAGGCTCTTGGGCTCTGGAGCCAGAGATCACCAGTACAGCCCAGCTTAGTTCTTCAGCATGGAGTGTGTTGGCTGTCCATCTGCCTTCCCTGTATCTCAGTTTCCCTTTCAGGCACACGTCTACTTGGTAAGACCATTGTAAAGATGAAACAAGATTACGAAGAGAGTGGTGCCTTTCTGGCCCTGGTGCCACACTGTCCTAGCTCTGCCATGTACTCACTGTGACTTTCAGCAAGTCATTTACCTTGCTGGGTTTCTCAGGATATCAAGGTGCTGTTTCTGGGATAATGCATCAGAAAAAGACCAGCCCTGTGCCCCACACACTAGGACAAAGTATGTGCACTTGTCAATGCTTAGCAGTCAACTGGAGCTTTTCTTAGGATGCTGGGACCCAGAACACAGTAGGTGCTGGGATGGGGGTGTTAATTCTTTCCACCTTTGTCCTGGTCAACCGTGGCTCCTCAGGGACCTCCTGGCCCTTGTTAGGACCTTTCTGTTTATGCAGCCGGCCTCAAACCCGCCTTCTGCCCGGGGTTTCTGGTGCAAGGCCAGCCACCCTAGGTCAGGGCAGGGCCTGGAGCAAGACAGGCCTTCAGCTTTCAATTTCAGTGGCTCTGCCGTCCCTTCCTCACCCTCATCCACCCTGACCCGCTTCCTGGCTACTGCAGCTCCTCCTCGGCCCTTGTGAAATCCCAACCGCTGTCCCAGGCCGCTCTGCAACACTACACAAAGCCCTATTGGATTCCAGATGCAGCCCGGGGGCCGGCTCTCTAATTCAATTATGGTGAGGGGGCTTTCTCCTTTTTTCCTCCCCCTCTTCCTCTCCCTTCCTCTTTCCCTTTCTTTTTTAGATCAAAAACGAGAAGACAGACACCGTGGCCCTCAGAAGACGCTGTGACTGAGAGCTCCCTTCGTGGCTCCAGTCCTGGCTAATGAAACAAGAATTTTCTCCTCCAGAACACGTGTGTGTAGCATTTGATGTACATTCCTCGTGCCTCCCGTCAGATGCTGGGAACCCCATAGAAGTTCCCTCCCCCTCAGACTCGGTGGCTTTCCCTACTGTCTGTCCAGCCTGGCCTCGGTGGCCTCTGGCTGGACCCGGAAAGGGTGTGTGTCTTTAACGAGGTCTTGCTCTGTTTCTGAACTTGACCTTTCATCTTCTGCTGGACACATCCTGCTACACCTGGCTTTTCACATAGATACAGGAGGTCTGGCCTCAGGTCCTTGAGTGTGTGCAACAAGCATCTTATTGACTGAGCCTGGGGGCAGCACAGAGCATGCATGGCTGGTTGGCTTCTCCCAGTCCCTCCCTGCAGGACACAGAACCTCATCCCCGGGTCTACAGTCATATGATCGTGTAGACCATGAGTCTTCGGCACTCTTTTTCCTGTCTAGACTTTTTGCGGCCCCATCCCTCTGGGATGCTGAGGAGAGGAGGATGACAGTCAAAGGAATGTGCTATGATGTGGGCGAGCAGGATGGGAGCCAAGGCTAGCAGAATGCCAGTGGCCCAGACTGGGGCTCTCTCACCAGTATGGGGGACAGCAAGGATGACAACTTTCTGTTCCTAGAGGGGAGGCAAGTTGGGAGGACATGGTGACCTCTGCTTGTCCCACTTCTGTGCTCTGCCCAAGCCTACCTTCCCTCCCTTGTTCCCTCACAGCCTGCCCCACCCACACCTTACCGTCCTTCACAGATCTCCTCTGCTTCTACCATGAAGCCTTCCTCCAACTCCCGGCTGAGAGCTGCTCCCCCACCTCTTCAAACACCTTTGCATCTTGCCCGGAATGCTCCCGAGACACACAAGGCCACCCTACTTGGTACTCTGGGAACCCTGAGTTGCAGGTGACTCAAACGTGTGTCTTATTCACTTGTGAGCCATTTACAGCGCTCAGCACAAGGCATAACCATTCGATGCATGAGGCAGAGGCCATGTCCAGGTTCCATGATGGGGGCTTTACTCGGCCTCACACAAGCAGAGAAGAAGATGAGCCAGAAGCCAGAGAGGCTGTGCACGCGTCCACGCTGGGAAGCTCCTTGGTTGCAGAGTTCTAACTGATGTTTGTTTTCCAACGGCCTTTCACGTATGGTAGGAGCAGGATTCTGAAAACAATTGCTTGCCGCCAGTCCCACTTGGTAGAATCCCCCTGCCAAGCGCTGGGAATGGAACCCAGAGCCTCGGGCATACTAAGCAAGCATCTGCTACTGAGCCGCACTCCATTGGGAATGATTTTTAAACCTTAGAGATGAAATATGCAATAGAAAAAAAAAAAGATCGGATCAACAAGTAACCATGTCATTTTACCAATGCTATCGCCTAACTCAAAACCAAAGAGTGCTGGGCCTGCAGAGGGCGCAGTTTTTAAAAAAAAAAACGACGTTTGCTAATACTAATTAAAAAATAGTATGTACTCTGAGTTGTGAATGTGGTTTAGAGATGACGGGGATGTCTGCGCAGCACAGCTGGAATCCTGACCTCAGTCTGCCGCCTCTGGAGCTATTACTGTCTCTCTATTCCCACAGTAATGTGACAGTGTGGCTCTGGGTCTTTGGGGAGTGAAGGGATGGCTTTTTCTATGTGGCTGGGGAGGAAACACAGAGGGCCTTGTACATGCTGGGCAAGGGCTGTGCCCTTGCTGTGCCTCTTACCCTTGTGATTGTGTTTTGAGAGTACCTGGTGTGCCCTGTGTCCTGAGGGGCCATCTCAGATATGAGAAAAGTATCCCTTAAGCTGCACACCTAGTCAGGAAGCACCCCCGCACTCTTACATCAATCCTCAGGAGTAGGTGTGATTATTTATTCATTTCCCAAATCAAGGAAATGAGATTTGGAGTGGTGAGAGGATTTTTTCCAAGCTGATACTTCTTTGTCGTCTAGAGGAGCTTCCTGACGGCCAAGGCAGAACTGGAAAGCAGAGGGTTCCACAGGCCACCTGCTGAAAAGAGGTGTGTTGACTGACACTTGGCACTGGGGGAAAGTCAGAGTTGGCAAGGAGAAGGTGATCTGTGGATCTTCTTGAGGAACACTATGGCATGCAAAAACCTGGTTATAAAAGGGTCACAGGAATGGGGCAGAGAACCCCCAGGCACCCTTTGTTTAGATGTTCCCTTGTTACCAGGGGCTCCTTTCCTCCTGGGCCTCTCCTCATCCCTGTGGGGCTGTTTCTAAACCACACACTAGTAAGTTACAGACATTGTTCCCTCTTCACATTTTTAGTTTGTGTGTGATATGTATGTGTAAGATGTGTGCGTGTATGCGTGTTTGTGTGTGAACACCACCACACACGCACCACAACACATGTGTGAAAGTCAGAAGAGAGCCTGGGGAGCTGGCCCTTACTTTCTATCTTGTTTTGGTGTTTCCTTTATTTGTTCTTAACAAATTAATTTATTAGTGTGTGTGTGTGTGTGTGTGTGTGTGTGTGTGTGTGTGTGTGTGTGT
>CABHPR010157197.1:0-11684 GCA_902168415.1 Peromyscus melanophrys | reverse complement strand
TGTGTGTGTGTGTGTGTGTGTGTGTGTGTGTGTGTGTGTGTGTGTGTACATATGTGAGAGAGGTTGATGATGGGTTACTTCCTCAACTGCTCCCTACCTTATTTTTCTTTTCTTTTCTTTTTTTTTTGGTTTTTCGAGACAGGGTTCCTCTGTGTAGCTTTGTGCCTTTCCTGGAGCTCACTTGGTAGCCCAGGCTGGCCTTGAACTCACAGAGATCCGCCTGGCTCTGCCTCCCGAGTGCTGGGATTAAAGGCGTGCGCCACCAATGCCTGGCCCTTATTTTTCTTAAAACACTTTATTTACTATTAACAGGAGAAAGGGACATTCCATGGCACCCATGTGGAGGCCAGAGGACAACTCTTTGGAGTCAATTCTCTCTTTCCACCTTTACATAGGTTGCAGGGATGGAACTCGGATTTGTTAGAAAGGTAACAATTCACCAACTGAGCCAGCATACCTAGCTGCTGCCTTGTTTATTTACTAACATTTTTTTTATTGTGTCTTGCTTATTTTGTATGCTTGTGTGTATGCGTGTGGCTATGTGCTTGCCATAGCCTGTGTGTGGAGGTCAGAGAGCAGTTTGTGGGACTCCATTCTCTCCTTCTATTATGTGGATCCAATGAATTGAACTCAGGTCATCAGGTTTGGTGGCAGATGCCTTTACATGTTATAATGGATAATCTTGACTGCCAAGTTGGCACACCTGAGAAGAGAGCCACTTGTGCCTCTGGCCTCAATATTATATATAGTGATTTTATTATTTTTGAGGAAGGGGATAACTGACATGTATCTTCAATGTAAAGTCACTGTTTTTTCCTTTTTTTTTTTTGAGTCAGAACTTTGGAGAAATACCTTGAGATTATGGAAATAACCTTTGAATCCCTATGCACACTAGTTTTAGCATCCAACATTGGTTCAGTTAATTTTACAAATGTTTTCCTAGGCTGGAGAGATGGCTCAGCATTCAAAATCATGTATTTCTTCTGTTGCGGAGAACCCAAATTCAGATCCCAGGACCCACATTGAGTGGCTCACATCCACTCCAGCTCCATGGGATCTGTTGCCCTCTTCTGGCCTCTGCGGGACCTGCACACATATGCATGTACCCACACACAGACCCACACACATATGCACAATTAAAACTAAGATAATATTTTAAAATAAATCTTTAAGATTACAAAAACATCTTCTTGTGATGTTTCTTATACAAAACCATGTGGGGACATACCTCTGCTCAGAGACCCATCTCGACTCACTAGATTAACTGAGGGTGCTTTCTTGACTCTAGAGTGGACAAGGACTGGGAAGTTGCTCCAGTTTTGAGACGAAGTTTGATGATCAGCAGACATGAGGCCAAGGGAGAAGGTCACACCAGAGGTAGCCTGGCATGGACATCTCTTCATGTTGCCAAGGTAGTACTATAGACTGGGTGCTTTAACTACAGACACATGTTCCCATACTTTTGGAGGTTAAAGTTCAAAATTAAGGTGTCAGCATGATTGGCTTCCTTCAAGGCCCCTCTCTTTGGCTTATAGATGGCGGCCTTGTGTCTTCAAGTAGCCTTTTCTCTACACGGTGTCCTGTGTCTCTTTTTCTCATAAGGGCATCCATCGTGTACCCTTAAGGTGTTGTTTACCCTTAATTACCTCTTTGAAAGAGTCTCTAAGTGTAGTCATATGGGGATTAGGGCTTTAGGGTGTGAACTTGTAGAACACTGTTCAGTTTATACCAGGTGGATACAGGAAGGCATCAGGAAAACTAATAAAAAAGATAATGAATAAATAATAATACATTAAAGATGGCAAGTTCCTACTTAACTCCTGCTCCACACACCCAGTAGGATTGCTTCTACTCACCATGAGTAAGTAATCCATTGCATCAGGACAGAGCATCCTATCCCATTCTTATGGGGCAGTGTGCCTGACTCTCCTTGCCTTGTCTCTTAATACCACTCACCTCAAGTTTCTCCCGTGTCATTCCAAACTCAGAAGCGAGATGCCACCCGAGGAAACAACACTTCCTCTGGGTTATGTATCCCACCTGGTCCCCACACTTGTTTGCACAGATGTGCCCGACAGAGCCAGCTCACAACTAAAACAATACTGAAGCTGTAGGAACCGATCCTTCGGGCTGGGCTCTTGAACACCTCACCTTCAACTTCCTGTCAGCAGTGGGCTCACAGCTACAGAGAAAATTCCTCTGCCACAGCCATGAAGCTGTCTTCATCCGTTGGCCGAAAAGATTTCCTTTCTCCAATCTCTGTTGTCAGATAGCTCATCCAGCAAACTCTCTGGGGAGGACCCTTCTCTAACCCTAGCTCCTTGAGTTTGTGGGATTCTTATAGCCTTGATTCTGTTGTATTCGACATTCATTTTCTCCCCAGTGACCTGTACTACAGCCCCCTCTGGCCATTTTCCCTGCTCCCCCATTCTGTGGTTCTTCCCCCATAGTCTTCACTGAGTCTGATGCAGGAAGCCCAAAACCCACTCGGGAGCAATCCCAAGAGCTGTTCTTGCCCCCCACCCCCATCCCCGTCTCGTTTCCAGACCCTCCAGGGTGGTGCCGAGTGGGAGGAGGTGGGGTGCAATTCTCCGCCTTCCTGCAACTCAGCAAATTGCAATTTATGAGTTTCAATCCACATGAAAGGGCCCCCAATTAAGTCTCCCTGGATTTATTTGGAATGTTGAATTAATTTGGAAAACAAGAAAAAAAAAACTGACTTGGTTTCAGCCCAGTGAGGGATCATGACATTTAACCAAGTCTGGTCACTCTTCCCTTTTTCTCCATCTCTCACTTGGGTACCACTCCAAACCAACCACAGGTACCCTGTGATGCTGACAAAGTTCCATCTCATTATGAGGGTCACACTGTGGGTTAAGGGCAGCATTCCTCCAGGAGAGAGGACAGGACTAAGTACGGGAACCTGGGTTCTAATCCTGCTACCCGCTTCCACTTCTCTGACCTTTCATGTGTTCTTGGGCTCTGCATAATGTTTAAGGCCTTGTGAAGGGGTTCAGCTACAGAAAGATGGCAGCCAAAGATGACTTTCTTTCCCAAAGGTCTCTTCTGTGGGACATTCTTTGTGTGAGTACACATGCACCTACCTGTACCTGGATGTGTATGCAGAGGCTGAGAGTCAATGGATGTCTTTTTCAATTGCTCTCCACCTTATTTTTGAAGCCAAGTCTCTCTGAACCTGGAGCTTACAGACTCAGCCAGACTGGCTAGTCATTCAGCCCCAGCGATTCTCCAGTCCCTGCCCCTCCCAATGTTGAGATTACAGGCATGTACCATAGTGTTCAGCTTTTTACATAGGTATTGGGTGTTAAAATCAGGTCCTTGTCCATGTATCAAGCACTTTACAGATTCAGCCATCTCTCTAGACTCCTCTGTGGAGTCTGTTGCCCCAGATCCATTTTCCATACAGCTGCAGGGTCGTCAGTGTGGAAACATAGATTGGGTCATCCCATCTGTTGTGTTTGGATCCTTGGTGACTCCATGTGGCTCTGAGGGTGGAGCCTGAAATCCTCACGTCCTGGGAGTCCCTGCGTGGCCTGGCCTCTGTCCCTTCTCCAGCTGCTGCCTGAATCCTGTAGCCCCAGTTCTTCCCATTCCTACATGCTCACTGGGTCCGTCCCAGATGCACTTTTGCACGTAGTGTGCCATTGGGCAGCACATAAGGCCTTTTTTCTGAGTCTAGTTAATATGTACCTTTCTTCCATTTCTCAACTCAGTAATTGTTTCCTCAGGAAAGCCTTCCAGGGATAAGCCAAGTGTTCCCTTTCTCTGTTCTCTGGGAACCATGTGTCTCCTTCGAAGCGGTTGCCATACAAGTCATTCCATATTCCTGACTCTTCCATGACACTGTGAGCTTCTGAAGGCATGAGGAGTGTCCTTGCTATCACCACTGGCCCCTCACCTCCACTGTCCAATCCTGTAGTGTAAACTAAGGAGGCATTTGGGAACAACTGATCAGTGAATGCACGCATGTATCTGGGAGCGGGGGAGGGGGAAATCAGTACATATTTGTTTAAGCCACTGGTTGTGAATGATCCTACTGGATTCTTTGTGAAAGACCAGATGGATCCCACCAAAGATGCAGGTATCCAAGGAGGTGACTATTGGCACCATTGGCAGCAATCTGGTCAGCATCTCCTGAGGTCATGGTGAGAGTCAGGTCCTGCTTGCTTGCCAGGTGGGGATAATGAGAGTGTCCAAGCCTGGGGTGCTGAGGACAGTAAGTAGGAAATGACCTGTGCGGCATATCACACACTGCACACTTGATCTTTCGTGTTCTCACCCTTGCATTAGCTGTTCGAGTATTCCCTATCCTAATTTCTGGAGCCTGAGACCACAGACCTGAATCTGAGCAGTCCTTCCCTTGGTATCTCTGAATAACCCACCATTGGGGGGGCTCTCACTGCTCCCCACGGTTCTGACTGACAAAGGCTGTCATTTGCTGGCCCATCTTCTTGCTCAGGGAACTTGGAGCACCACTGGGTGGGCAGGTGGGATGTGGAAGCTAGGGCCTCTGCAGAGAGTACTTCCAGTGACAACGACTCACTTGGAGAGTTCTGACCTTCTCAGATCTCGGCAGCGACCCATCCGTGTGTAAATGTAATGACTCTCTGATCGAGCTGATCCCAGTGTCTGGAGAGCAGAGGTCTGGACCTTTGGAGGAGGCAGATGTGGATTTGAGTTCTCTGCCGTTATTGCCTTTCAGGGCACCTGAAATTAGGGACTAGAATGCAGGACAGTAGGTTCCCAGTCCAAATGACACCCTCTGAGGCATGTAGTTCTATTCCACTGCACATCCCCACACTTGGGTAGCTGCTCAACTCTCCACCAGGGACTGGCAGGTTGAAAACAGCGCAGCTCACCTTCTCTGCAACCTCATCCTCAGCACCACTAACCACCCCCCCACCCCATCCTCTGGCCATTTGCCGCCTGCACCACCCTCTCCCCATTCATCGGCTTGACGCCTTCTGGTCATCTTGTTGTATACTCATTTGTCCCCTTAATCCAGCAAGTTGTAGACGTGCTCTCCTGCCTGCCCAGTGTTGTTTGCACAGTCATCACTGCTGAAATGATCCTCCCTTGTTTTGTCATTGGATTTCCTTGCCCACCCTTCTGCCTGGACTGTCAGATCACAATAAGACAAGGTCCTCAGTGGATGGAAAGGCCCTCAGTTGTTCTAGGGATGCTTGTCAACTCAATGCTTGATTACAGAGGAGGCAACCAGGCAATGAGACCCTCTGAGCCATGGATGACTGAGGACCCGGTCCAACAGCTGTAATAAAGAGATCCTTAAAATCCAATGCTTTGGTTGCCAAGTTCCATCCTTCTCACATGACAGCCTAGGGATGCTGGCACAGCATCACCCTCCATAGCACATGATTTCCAGCTGTGGCTCCAAGGAGGCTGCTTGAATTCTAGCCACCTCTACCCAAGGAGGAGCGGAGCAGGAACTGCAAAGGCCTGAGGACCCAGGGCCTGGTCCTGCCTCATCTCTTGGTGCTCAGCTGCCAGGAACTTACTGCTCTGAAGAAACATTATAGGGGAAATGACCTTAAGCACCAGGCCAGTGTCCAGCAGCCATTAGGATTTAACAGGGCCTCCCCAACTCTCAAGAGATACTGGACTCCTACCAGGTGCCCCCTACAAACAGCTACCTGCCCATGGTGAGACCGAGCATAGATCCATCTGCTGCTGTGGACCACAAGCTGCTAGCAGGTGTCTAGGTCTGAGTCTAACTCGACAGTACCATTTATCTGTCCTAGAAAAGGAGGCTCTGGCTGTGGTGAATTCCATGCTCACAGACCTTGGAGGTGTTAAAGCCCCTGGCCCGAGTCACTGAGCTTCCTTTCCCTCGTCTGTCAAACTGCTATAGAGAGAGGAAACAGGACATAGGTTGCAGAGAGCTGGAACCCAACCACAGAAGAGAGAGTAAGTGCCCAACCACAGAAATGGTTCCTAGTCCTCCCCACCCTGCCATCCCTGGTCTGTCCACCCAGTGCATAAGCCCTGACAGCTCCTTTGTGTCTACACAACAATTAACTTTGCAGCCCTAGTTCTGGGTAAACCCCGCCAGTGCCGTGTGGACCAGTTCTGGGCAAACCCCGCCAGTCTGCCGTGTGGACCGACCTAGGATGGTGGGCTTTTCCCTCTAACACAGCCCTCCTGGGATTCTGACTACTTGGGAAGAGTCTCCTCAGGGACTGGTGGTCCCTCACCGCAGTTTGCTCCTAGAGAAACTCTCAGGGGGTTCCATGGGAAAGTGGCAGAAGCTTGGAGCAGAGGATGGTGTGAGGTTGGTGACCTGATGCCTGGAAATATTCCTACCTGAGCCCCTTTAGCCTCTCTGAAAAGAGATAAGAAGCGTGGCTGGCGACCCCCGCAAGCCAATTGCAGTGTGAAGACGTCTTGGCAGCAGCCGTGGGAGGTGGGAGGCTGGCCTTGGTTTGTGGGCAATGAATCCATGGAAAATGTTGGGGTGATGTCTCGCCTTCTGAGCCCTTGGGAGGCTGCAGACAGGATTCGGCTGTGGGAACATGCAGAGCTGACAGGATCAAACTGACTTTTTGACACATTTCTGTGGGAAGGCATCCCTGAGTGCAAAGCCAGCTCCCAGAGCAGGGCGGGATCTTTCATGTGGCTCAGGGTTGACTCTGGCCCCCTTCACACGACGCCTGGGTGGAGAAGCAGGGTGTGGGATGGGATGAGGCCCTGCAAGGAAAAGGCTGAGTCCTCCACTTCTTTCTGCTTCCATGAAGGAAGGCTCCTCTCTGTCCGACTGCCTCTAGCCCCCAGGGCTCATCCTCACTTGTCTGGGCACTGGGTTCAAATCCTGGCTCTACCACTCACCAGCTCCACGGTCAGAGTGAGAAGGTTGGTATTCTGAGTTTCCATTACTTCAACTAAGAAGCAGGGAAAGCCAATAGGTGAGAAACGGGTCCCAGTGTGTCCCAGGCACCTCATGGAGATGTTGTTTCACTAAATCATAGATTGTATTTTAAAACATTATATAGAACTGGATGTGGTGGCACACCCCTCTAATCCCAGGACTCAAGAAGCAGAGGTAGGTGGATCTCTGTGAGTTTGAAGCCAGCCTGGGTCTACAAGGTGAGTTCCAGGACAGCCAGAGCTACTGTCTTGAAAAAAAAAAAAACAACCAAACAAAAAGATTGTGTAGGTCATTACTTTACTGAATCATAGCAAGGCTGTAAAGGAGGGATTATTAAGCCCATTTTGCAAATGAAGAAACTGAAGCTAGAGTTTAAGATACACAGAGAAAACCAGGGCACACCAGATGCAAGCCAGGGCTGCTGGCCTCCAAGGCCTATGTTCTTTGGGCTGCAAGAAACCTGTGTACCTAGCAATATGAATAAGTTAGACGACTCACACTTGGTCAGTACAGCTGATCTGGAATGCCAAGGGCATACGCCACAGACTGTTCTCACGGGCCTGCCCCTGGAACTGCAAGACATGCCCTCACGGTGGGGTCAAAGTATCCCCATTTCATGTGGGGACACTGAGCTTGTGGACCAGTGCAGGGGCACAGCAAGAGGACGGTATGGCTAACACTGGCTTTCCCTCCCCTGGGACTGTCCTCAACCCAAGGACTGTGAGAAGTTTTGGAGAATGCCACTGAAGCCTGAGTGGACTCACAGTAGGGCTCTGCCCAGGGTTGCCTTACAGGTGCCCCATGGATGGAGAATGAGCACTCCCTGGGAGATGGCTTTCCTGGTTACCTTTGGTCGGGTCTACAGGACCTTCCTGGGCAGCATCCGGAATTAGGGGTGGTACCTGCTCAATGTCCATGCAGGATGGTATTTCACAGTGTCTAGGTCCATGTATGAGGGTAGGGATGCAAGGGCAGATCAGACCAAATCAGAGATTGGCTGGCATCATGCCACTCGCGCTGAGATCACCAGGATTCCATTCATCAGAACAGGGCTGGAGGAGCCAGGGCCCAGGCAGCAGACCAGAGCTCAGGCCTATGGTTACAGAGTGCAGTGGTCATCTGGGAAGATAGGTGGATTTGACCTTGGATTCTAGTTCTGCCATTGGTCCACAGTACACCCTTGGTGAGATTATTTACCCTCACTGGTCAAAAGGAGGTACCTTCTAGACTGGCAAGATGGTTCAGTGGGTAGAGGTGCTTACCTCCAGCCCTGGTGACCTGAGTTTGATCCCCAGGGCCTCTGTGATGGAAGAAGAACACTGACTTAAGAAAAAGACAACTCTGTGCCCTGCAGAGAGAGAGATCTAAATGTGGCTGTGCTCCGAGACGAGGCTCAGCATGTGGGAGGCAGTCACGCTTGGCCTTGGTGGTTCTCCTTGATACTGTTACCATTTCAAGTTCTAGAGCCTCTGTTGGCTCAAATCCACGCAGCAGAGAGGGGTTCCTGGGGCTTCTGTGGCAAATTAGTGAGGCATGTGACCCTACATGGAGCTTGATGGTGATCAGTGTCACCGTAAGTTCTGACTGGGGATCTGAGGACTTTGGTCTTTTCAGTGACCCCTGAAGAGTCTTGGCATGTTTGAGCATGGCTCAGGCTAACTGTCCACTTCTGCTAGTGACATTTCTTGGGGGTGGTCAAGGGTGTCTGTGAGATGCAGCATGGATGGCTGTGCTGGCCAGTGGGATCCATGTCATCCTTGCTTCCTCGGAGCCTGGCAGAAGCGGGGAGGCCTGGAGTCTTCTGAGCCAAAGCCTGTGGGTGGCACCTTTGGGTTTGGGTTTCCTTCCAAACCTGTGGTCCTCTCCTGGGTCAGTCTAATAACAGCTGCTCAGAGGTCATCGTCATCCTTACGAGGGTGGAGGGGTGGACCTCCCAGGACCACCTGTAGGGTTGGCTTCCAATGGGCTCTAGAAGGTACCTCCTGAGGCCTCAGGCTCCCTCTCCAGAGACATGGGTAGATCTCCATAGAAGCCACAGAAAGCTCTGAAGCTTAGGGTGGATTGAGAGCCACGTGGACCCCAGGGCTCCCTACACCGTCTGCCTTGTCCAGGGAGTAGCAATCCCTACACGGAGGCCTCATTGAGCTCAGCCCAGCATTCACAGGCCCCTGCTCCCTGGGAAAGGAGAGACATTTAATTAGAGTTGTCAGGCCTAAACGAAATCACCAGTGTCGATTTCCTCCCTCTGGCTCCTGTCGTCAGAAGAAATCGGGCAGTTGTCAACTAATACTCAGTCTGTTTCCTTAATAGTTTATGGATGCTTAAAGAGTGAATTGGAAAGAGAGAAGATGAGGCCCTTCTGAGCCAGGGAGAGGGGAGCTCTTCATGGCTGCGGTTGTCTGGGCAGACTGGCTGTGTTCCTGACCCCTTCTTGGTGTAGTGTCTTCAGGAGGGGGTTCAGAGAGTGGGCTTCAGGGATAGGGGTGGCTCTGTTTATTCGGGCTACTGTCCTTGCCCCAAGGAGGTAGCTAAAGTTTGTTGAGCCAGGTGGGAGAAGACAGCTGCTATTTCTGGGGACCTTCTGGAGCCACAGCAGCTGGTACCGTCAGAGCCCCGGTTTGCAGACAGCCTCAGTTTCTCTATCTGAAGAATGGGAATGAATGTATTTACCACACAGAACTGTGTATGTATTTAAAAACTTTCTGGCAATGATTGATTGGAAGGGGGAGGAGAAAACATTTTGGGATACATTAACCATGGGGTTTCTTCATCTGAAGGGTGCCTCTATTCACAGATACACCATGAAAGCCACTGGGCCACACATAGGACTTGTGGACATTACTCCATGTCTGGGCTGTGATGTAGCCGTCTGTTCTTTACTTCTCTGAGCCTCAGTTTACTGATGTGAAGAGCAGAATTCTGTGGCTTTGGAACCTGTCTCTAGGGGGCAAGCTCCACCACAGCAGGGGCTTTGAGTGACCCCTATCCATTCCCTAGGGCCTGGAACACAAGCAAAGGGCAGGGGATAAGGTTGGCTGTTTGTTTTTGTTTTTGTTTTTGTAAGATTTATTTTATGAGTGTCTCGAATGTATGTAAGTGCCCTGCATGCATACCTGGGTGCCCTTGGAGACCAGAAGAGGGTGTTGGATGCTCTGGAGTTACTAATGGTTTGGATGGTTGCGAACCACCATGTGTGTGCTGGGGACCCAACTGGATTCCTCCGCAAGAGCAACAAGTGTTCTTAACCACTGAGCCATCTCTCCAGCCCCAACTTTTTGTGGGATTCAATGGGTCCTGGGAACATCAGGCATTGCTACTGCTGATCTGCTGGAACCTGATCTGGACCTTAAAAGGTGAAATTTGGAGCTACCTTACCCTGGGGTACATCTGAGTGGTGTATGGAGCCTGTCTCAGCAAGGGAGAACAGCATAGCCAGAAGTTAATGGTGGGAAGGAAAAGCCTACTGGAATGGAAGTATTATATTTTTTTCCTTTTTAAACACTGTATAACTTTTGAGCAGACAAGCTGTCACCTGGTCCCCAGAGTTGCGTGACACCATCCAGGGAGCCTCGCCTTGGTGTGGACATAGACACACCCTATGGCTGCATCTGGGAGGCCCACTTGGCTATTCTCATTGAAGGTTCCAGTGTTCCCAGGCCTTCACAGTATTGCTTAATCCCGCCTTGAATACAAGCAGCCTTTAATTTATGGGGACACAGTGGTGGCCCCAGGGTCTGAACTAGGAATCAAAGCAAGTAGGCATCATTTACCATAAGCAAGCTGCTCCCCAGTGGATTCTGAGACTTGAGCATGAGGAAGCCCCGAGATCCCTGGGCACTCACAATAGAAGCCACCGGCAGGCACATGGGCGGCCCTTCAAGGCTCTGACCTCAATGTCCCTCCCAGCAGCTCTGTCTTGGAGAAGCCTCTGAGGAGCTGAGAGAGAGGATGGACAATGGAGGGAGGAGCTCCCTCCAGGCTGTAAGGGGAACATTGGGTCACCATCTATTCAGGAGGCTCCTCCTTCTCTATTCTAGAACAGGTCCTGAATGTCTGGGGTAGGCGTAAATCACACCAGAGAGGGGCAACCCGGACCCCCTCGAGCAGGGTGGGCTCTGGCACTCTGAATCCCCACACTGAGTGGGACAGTGGTGTGCTTGGAAATATGTCAACTAGTTCCAGAAGGGGACAGGCCTGCTCCTCGGTGTTGGCTGACTCCTGTGATGTAAATACTGTCCCTGGAGCCAAATATTGGGGTCTGGGGATGACAACTCAGACCCAGGGGCTGGGAGACAGGGGCATGCTCAGAGTGAGGCTGTCATGTGCAGCCTCAGTAGCAGAGAGAATGACCCAAATGAAAATAAGCAAACCCTGATGGCAGTGATGAGCTCTGACTGCCGCCTTCATTTTCAATATAATTTACTTAGTTGTATGTGCATATAATTCAAATTTTAACCATGACTGTGTTTAACAATGGGCTTTTGAAATTCTTAAAAATACAGCAGCTAGGCGTGAGGAAGAGGAATGAGCTGGCCCCCAGGGTTGAGGACAGGGCTTGGTTCAGGAACATCACACCTCCCTCCTGGGGCAGCTCTCAGCTTTCTGGGGATGCCATCACTTGGGAGTACCTGGAGTCAAGAGGCCTTCTGAGTTGTCTCTGAATGACTTCTGGACATGAGGGGCGGGGCACAGAAACAAGAAGAGGCTCCATTATGAAGTTCCTTTGACTAGACAACTGCTACCTGGATTTCTTCCAAGCTTGACCTTCCATGAATCCAGA
>CABHPR010157196.1:0-15944 GCA_902168415.1 Peromyscus melanophrys | reverse complement strand
AATAGGGTCATGAACATCATGAGAGTAACTAACAATTTCATGAAGGATGAAGATCCATGTCACATGATGGAAGCCGTGATTTGAGGTACTGTCAGGGACAAGATTATGTGGCTAAGGGGTACATAGAGCCAATGTTAAATCCACTAAATAAACACAAAGACCATCAGTATAATGACATTAACCCAAATTTTGTTGATGGTGTTGCTTTTATTGGTTTCATTTTTCATGACAGGGTTTCTCTGTGTAGCATTGGCTGTCCTGGGACTCCCTCTGAAGACAAGGCTGGCTTCAAACTAAAGACGAACCTGCCTCTGCCTTCCAAGTTCTTGGGTTAAAGGCAAGCATCACCACTGCCCAGCCATTATTTTGATCCAATTAATCAAGTTTTACTTCTGTGCACACCAAGGCTTGTCCAGCAGCTATGGTCCCTGATGTGGATCTTAGAGGAACAGCAACAGATAAATTTCTAGACTCCTTTTATATGGGAAAATCATAATCTTGTGATTGCCTGAGGAATTGGGCAACATAGGAACTTTGCAAGCAAAATACAGGAGCAAATACCAGTTTAAGATTAACTGGCAGAATATCTCCTTGTGGTTTGGGAAAGGATGGAGGTCAAGATAAAGTCAAGGTGTGAAACACGTCAAATTCCAGAAACCAGAGAGTTGAGTTTTAAAGTAAACAAAAATGAACTTATTTTGACATTGTAACAGGATGATTACCAATCTTAAGATAGAGTCAGATTGATTCATCACTTGGGAAAAACCTAATAATATCATTCTGCTAAAAGGATATAGTAATAAACTCGCCACTAAGTTCTTATCTTAATTGATTAGTATATCTCTCAACTCCTGGTAGAGAAGCTTCTTTTATCAGTCTGTGGGGATTGACACAGAGGCCCTGCTTACGCAAGGTACTGAGAATAAGATATGCTGGAGGGTCCAGATAATAATGGGACATCTATATAATAACTCTTCCTCCAAAGAATCAAGGAACATCACAAAAAAAGAAGCAGAAAACATTTTAGAACCTTTTTGGTAATAGATGATTCTAAGGAAACAGAGCTCTTGCATATGTTAATTTACTTGTTGTGACCCTATGCACAAAATCTGCACAGATTAATCTATAAAAATCTATGTAGAGTGAAGGTGTTCAGGAAGTCCCACTCTTAGCTGAAGAGATAATGGACACAGATGATTTCTGGGAGAGGATGTGTCAGATTTCTAACTTTTAGAGACTACTCATGATTCCATAGATGCCACTCCACTAGTCACATAGTAGCCTCACTAACTAGACTTGTTGATTTTTAATTTTGGGTTGTCTGTGTGTGTGTGTGTGTGTGTGTGTGTGTGTGTGTGTGTGTGTGTTAAGGAACACATGAAAACTGAAAAGAATTGTGGTCTGAGGATAAAAAAGGAACTGAAAGGAGGTAAGCATTTGTAGACTTGACTAAAACACATGCATGTATAAAACACTCATATGTTTTAAGTAGTAAATGAAATAAATAGTCTAAAAGGTAATTATGTTGGTTTGTGTTGGAAGAAGTCAGTGAAGTGTGGAATCCAAAGAGATACAGAGGCTTCTTTAACTTTCTCATAAATCTGAATTCAAAGTTTCTAGCACCGTCCCCAGGTACCCTAGTTAGCCTTCAGGGATCATGAAAACTCAATGCCTCTTCAATACACCTTATCCCTTTGGATAAAATCACAAGGAACCCTAAAGGTTCTTTGATAATTAACAACGAGAACTTTTTCATAAATGATCTAATCTCCCAAAGCCAGCTCTGTCACTGTCATCGCCACAGCAGTTGAAATGAAAATTGCACTTCTGGAGGGAGGTGAGGTCACAAAGTCACAGCCCTCTGCCTTGTTATAACTCTAGCCCAGTGATGCTTATTAATGAAAGTAGATCTGCCCAATGAACACACCATCCTGCAGAGACAAGAAGCTAGCTGAGTGCTTTGTATTTCAGTCTGAGTGGCAGAGTCCGCAAAGAAGGAAGACCTGAGTAAGTGTTCCTTTCTGGTAAGGGATTGGGGATAGAAACAGATCTATGGATTAGACAAAAAAAGGCACAAGAATAATTGCATAAGCAAAAGATGAGTTAGAAAGAATGAAGTGTTCCTATCCTTGGCTCTGTTGTTTCTTAATGTCATATAAGACCCACACCAAGGGTGAAATTGGGTAACACAGGATAATGCAGCCCATATGTGAGAGTGCTGAAGGGTTGTGGTAATAATACAATGTGATAATTCACCTCAGCTAACATGATGTGTAGAATCTATTTTCAGTATTATTATTTTAGTTGAATTTACCTTCGTTTCATGTCCTAGTAAATATTCGAATGGAAATATAAGTAGCACACATCCCTGGGAAGTGCAGGATGTGTCTAGGTTTGTGAGGTAAAATGTTCATATATGACACTAAACTTATGATCTGATTATAGAAACAAAAACTGAATCTGTGTTGAATGGCCATTGCTACAAAGACTGGTTTGAAGACTCTACCTCTTGCACTTGGAAAAGGAAAAGGAAGGGGAGGTCTAGTAAGAGTGTCAGACAAGGACAGCCAGTACCAAGTGTATTCTGAGTTATTGACCCTGGTTTCTTCATACTCTATTATTAAGCACAACCTGATGGCATGCCTTCACTCACTGTTTATCCTTATTGCTAAAGGAAGACAGAGCCTTGTGCATGATGTTCCAGGGTTCTAACTCTCAACTAAAGTGGAACTAATATTTAGTATGCTATATCTCACTGGCCAATATTTAAGCTTTCACATTATTCAGATTGCACTTTATTATCTCACTTGCCGCTCCTCTTTCTGAATGCATCATAAATATCATTATAATAGATTCATCAATATAAGAATACCCAAATAAGTCAGATTTGTGGTGAAAACCTTTCATTCTAAGACTTGGGAGGCAGAGGAAGGCATATCTCCGTGAATTTGAACCCAACAGGATCTATGTAGTGAGTTTGTGGTCAGCCACAACTACATGGTGATACACAGTCACGAAAAGTAACAAAAAATTAGCAAGTACATGCTCACTTTTAAAAGAAATGTTTAGGAAATTAATGTTCTTCTAATGCTATTATTTGTTAGTTACATATTAGTGTTTCATGTCATATTTTGTACAGATTAACAGTGTTAGTAATGTCTCTGTATTATCTACTATAGCCTTTGCCCATGTAATGACAAAAATTCATATTTCTTGTGGCATCATAAACATCATGTCCATCTTGTCCTTTTGAAATCAAACTGGGAGATGGGACAGTTTTCTGTCGGGTCAGATGGCACTGAGAACACTGCTCTTCACTTAAAGCTCAGATGCACTGGAACTTGACATTTCCTATGAGATAAACCTTCATGTCAAAGTGAAAATTTATTTCTAAAAGGATTTATACGGTTATCTTTATTTTGTGTGCATGGATGTTTGTGTCTGCATCAACTATGAGCTCTTTGGGAATGCAGTGCCTGCAGAGGCCACTAGAAAGTAAGAGAACCCCATGGAATTGGAGTCACAGGCAGTTGTAAGGCAAATGTGGGGGACCAAACACAAATCCCTTACAGTAACAACACATTTTCCTTACCACTGAGCAACCTCTCTAGTAACCCCTGATGAAAACGGTTTAAAGCTAGAAACATACACCTGAATACCAGTAAAGTGAACAAAAATCAAATGAGGAACACAAACTGCACAGAAGGTTGAATCATGTTTGATACCACCCTACACGGCTTTGTTAGCATAGGCTGAGATGACCTTGCTCGTGCCAAACTAGCCATGGTCAAATCCCTTCAATATTGACTCTGCCTCTAAGCACTTTTTGGATTTAAAGAGGCACACATCCTTTTTTATTCTAAGTTCAGTTCTTGACAGTGAAAATAATAGTATGGACTATATTGTATAATTTTAACCATCAAAGAAGTTGTCATACTGAGAGTATAGCAGTGAATCATAAATTGTCATTGCTGTTTTCCACATATACATAAATTATATTTAACTCATAAAATTATATTTTCTATTATATCTTAACTCTTTACAATTTTTAAAGCAATATTTTCATGTAGAATACAGGATATCAATGGATGTGACCCTTGTGACTACACGCTACCTGCAGTATTTGTCCTTTTTAGCTCTTCCCAGATGTGACAAAGTAGAAGCACTGGCATCATTTTCCTAGAAATGTTCCTGGACTCTCATGAAGCACAACTCCAGGTATGTGGAACTTTAAAAAGTTTCCAGGGATGTTGAGTTTTCATTTGTCACATGTTAAACATTGTGTATCTTAAAGTATGTCACAGTTGACTCCTGCACTCCAGAGAGGTGTCCAAACCCCACATCACAGGCAAGGATGAACCAATGCTGAAGGCATGGGCATAGAGGATTTGACTTTGCCTCACCTGAGGTGGGTAGCCCCAGTGGTCCAGAATGAATGGCTCAGTTACTACCCAGGCCAACAACTGGACCCATCCTAACATCTACCCCATTTAGGACATGTTGCAGCTTTTGAAGAAACTGGTCCTATGAAACAATACTGGGGGATCGCTATGACTCAGAGCAGTCATGGAATATCCCAGAGGACTTTCAGTGAGAATCCAGTGATGATAGCATGCCTTGAACCAGACCAGTGACGCCTTGCAATGAACATTTGCTAGTAATGCTAATAGGAAAAAGGATATAATATATGACACATTGAGACACCCAATGCCACCAGGATGAATGAAGAGGTGTTGGTGAGGTGGGATAGAAGGAGAAGCTAAGATAATTTTTGTTTGTTTGTTTTGTTCTTGTTTTTGTTTTTCTGCTTGCTTCTTTCATTGTTTTTTTTTCTCTTATGGGAAGGCACTGCAGGGTGAGGGGTGGAAATGGAGGGATGAGGAGGTGACCAGCATTGGGTCAATGATGTGAAACTCACAAATAATCAATAAAGAAGTTAAAATGTTTTTTTAAAATGTGGTATTTCCTATGTGTATGATCATCAGGAGAAGAAGCAAAAACATCAATAAAGAACATATTTGTGATGCTGTTCTGGTTGACTTTTCAGTGATCTCATCTCTCAATCAGCATCAGTGTTGACAGAAATTGGAACATGTTTGTTGCAATATCAGTCTCAAACTGTGATTCTGTGAGTTTCATGTGCAGATACCAGCTGCCATTCTTCCAACAACCTTAAACCAAACTCAATTTCTTCTTTGAGATTTGTACATTTTCAAATAAGGAAACAAAACTCATACCCATACATCTCATGGGAATGTCACAAGAGAAATATCACTTAGAATCCAAAGATGAATCACAAAACAATACTGTAAGATTTCAAGGACCTAATGATATGCAGAAATCTATCCTGTGTCTGTATTGATTAATTGATCAAGAACTGTAACTGGGCAAATGAGGGTGGTCTGCAGGTTGAAGTATTCAAGACTATTAGTTATAACCACCACTTTTCTTTGATGTTAAAAAGAAACTTATTTAGGCTGTCATTCTTAGGACTCATGTTATTGGCATGTGGGTTTTTTTTTTTGTATTTGTTCCCCATAAGCAGATGTGATCAGATTTCTGAGTGTTTGTAGTGACATTCACAGGCATTGCCAGGCCATGAGGTTCTTGGTTTACCCAGAATTATAACCAACTTTTGTGTTGTCAACTATATTTTCCTTTACTATTTTTCATTTTAATTATTTTGTATTTTTGTTACTAATTTTTAATTAGATAAAAGTAGCAGGTTTTTTTAAAAGCTTTTTTTTCTATTTAATGTTTTAACTGAACCAATCCCACTTTTTTCCGATCTGTCCACCCATATCCAGCATATGTGATCCAGACACATTTCTTCTATGCTGTTATCACTGTATTTTCTCATTTTCACTGGTCTCTCATAGAGTCTCTTTTTAATCCTCTTAAAGGCTCCATACTAACTTTTGTGGCCTTGATACACAGTCACTCCCACATAATCACATATTTTAAAAATGATAAGCTAAGAAGCAACATTGAGACACAATGTACACTATTGATCCTTCTTGGCCTATATTAACTCACTTACTAAAATACTTTCTATTTCCTGATGTAGCCACTTTCTAGGGCGTTTCCAGTCCCAACACATCGATAACGGGAAACTGCTACTATTTGGTAGTTCCTAAGGCTTCAGCTCATCTCTGTATTTTCTTTTAACTTCTTCAGATTTCAAGATTCACTGGTAATTTTTCCCCAGTTCTTGATTGTCCTGCTGATTGGCCGGCTAACTGTCTTTGCATAGCAAATCAGTAAGTGGAGCATTTTCTCCCTTCCTGAGGCTTCTTGGTTCAGTCTGGTACTGATTCACAGCTGCTCCTGCCTACTTCTTCAAGGGGATCTCACCCTACTTAAGAGGGCTAAAAACACATTCTCCTGCAGGAAGAGTATTGCATCCTGAGAGTCTCCTTCCACTACACTGATGGAATGTTTAACTGACTGCCATCTTACCTACTGTTTACACTCAAGACTTTTGACTGGTGCCTGATTATTCTAGACAGTTTCAATAGAGACAATGAACATTTCCCCATTAGCTATCATTCTTCATATAGTGATCATCTCCTTGCCATTTCTGCTGACTTATTTTGCCTATTATTATTCTGTTGAGCTTTTTTGGGATTTCATTGCATTGAATGTCCCAATGCTCTTACAGTCCTAACCTGTGTGTGCACATGTGTGTGTGTGTGTGTGTGTGTGTGTGTGTGTGTGTGTGTGTATTTGTTTTGACTTTTCATAAGAGCTAGCTCTTAACTTAATGAGATAAAAGCTGTCACTTAGCCCATAATTTGAATACATTCTATGCTCTTAACAAATTTTCTATGCATAACAGTAGATATATTCTGGATGATATTATAAGTTTTTCATTAATCATCTTTTAATTTTAGATAAGATATACTGTGAGAATTGATGTTTTTGAGTTTGGTTATAGATACTGAAATTGTCTTCTTTTATTCTAAGTCTAGAAAATATCAGTATATTTTTGTTGTCTTATATTTTGCTTGATATTATTGGCTCTCACTTTCCATTGCTTCTCACAAGCCAAATATCCTTACCCATAATGCTGCCTATTCAATGATTATGAAGGCATATCAATGATACATATATGTGTGCTGAGGCTTTTTGATACCTTACAGTAGTGTGCATTGTAAGTAATAATTTTTCCTGGCATTAACTTTGAGAAATTCTTGTTATGTAGTCTAGGCTGAGATGTTACTCCTGAGATCTAAGGAACATTCTGATTTAGTTTCTCTGTATGTCTTTGGATTACTAATACTTTTCATTCATTTTGACCAGAGAAATGGCTTTGGCCATTGTCTAAAGAGAATCATGCTAGGTCATAGAATAGACTTCTGGAAATTGGCCATCAAAATCATTTTCTTGTCACAAACTACAGCTGGAATTCTGGGAAATTTCTGTCTTCTTTACTACTATCTAGTTCACTATGGAGAGAACAAATTAAAGCCCACAGATTTGATTCGCATGCACCTACACGCCGCCAATGTTTTGATCATTCTCTCTGCAGGAGTGCCAAATACAATGGTAGCTTTTGGGTTGAAGCAGTTTTTAAACGATCTTGGGTGCAAATTAATTTTGTACATTCAAAGAGTTGGCAAGACTGTGTCCATTGGCACCACCTGCCTCTTGAGTGTTTTCCAAGCCATCACCATCAGTCACAACGAATGTTGCTGTAAGGATCAAAAAATCAAAGCTTCAAAGTACATTGGCTGTGTCATTGCCATCCTCTGGGTTTTGTACATGTTGATAAATGTCATTTTCCCTGTGTACCCACTTATTGAAAGGAATAGTAAAAATCTGACAAGAATAAGAGATTTTGGATACTGTTCCACTGTAGAGAGTAGTGAAATCAATGACTCACTCTATTCAGCACTGGTGGTGTGCCCTGAAATCTTCTTTTCTTTGCTCATGGCCTGGTCTAGTGGTTACATGACTGTCATTCTGTACAGACACAAGCAGAGGATTCAACACATCCGTAGCACTAGTGTTTCCAGCAGAATCTGTTTAGAGTCCAAAGCCACCCAGAGCATACTGGCCCTGGTGTCTACCTTTCTGGCTTTTTATACTCTCTCCTCCATCTTACAAGGCTGTGTTGCTCTTTTGTATAATCACAATTGGTGGCTGCTCAACATCAATAGCCTCACTTCTCTAGGTTTTCCCTGTTTTGCACCATTTTTTCTTATAAATTGTTACTCTGTGGTTCCTAGACTCAGTTTGGTCTGGATAAGAAATAAAATCTCCAATTCTTATTTTAAGTATGCAGATGATATTTTTTTGTGGTATCCAGGTGTTTACCATCTCCATCACAATGTCAGTACAGAAAGTGAAGGAGTTGGTGTCTTGTCTTTTAACAATTGACCAAAATGATAAATTGTGAGCTTTGTCAGCTGGTTTAATTAGCAGCCTACATGAGCTTATCCCATTGTAAGAGGACTGTCTTACTTTTCAACTTACCCCTGCTAGGCTTCCCGTTGTCTTGCTGATGTACAAAGGAGCTAGCAAAATCCTCTCAATAAAGGTGCCTTTCTTCCCACTTTCATTCTCTAGGGCATCCTGAGAGCTTGGTTATTTCACAGACAGCTTATGGGTCTTACAGTCTAATGGTAAAGAAAACTGAAATCATGGCTGACTATGAAGCTGTGTTTCAGGAGTCTCTGGTCCATTCACAACAACTCTAGCATGCACCAGTACCAGAAAATTTCTTCAGCCATAACTTCCCAAATACTCTGCTTTTAGCTACACTAGAGGCAGTCAGGTTGGTTTGAAAGCTTACAGCAATAGTCCTCAACAAGTTCTCAGAAAAGAGCATCTTCCCTTATCACTTAGTGAAAAAATATGAGCAATGGAAATTAATGATGGTTTTGATGTTATCTTGAATTTTATATGTCAACATGTTTTAGAAATTTTTCATCTATGTACATCAGGGAGATTAGTCTGTAAATTTACTTTATTAGTATCTGGTTTGGAATCACTGAAATGCTGGATTAATCAATAGATTGGAAGACAATTAATTTGAAATTATAGAAATCATTTTGGAAGTTCCTAAAAAACTAAAAAAGAACTACTATTTGACACAGCTAATCTACTTCTGGGCCTATACCCTGTGAACTCCATATACTTCCACAGAGAAATATGCAAATCCATTTTTATTGATGCTCTATTTATTATATTGAGGAAATTCAGCCCAGCTGTATATCCATAAACAGATAAATCCATCATCAAATGTGTTTTCATATATAAAATGGACTATTATTCAACTACAGTGATAGAAGAAACCACAAACAGTGTAGGAAGTTTGATGGACTTTTAATGAATAGCATTAAATCAGGTAACACCAACTCAAAAAGAAACTCACATCATCTACTTCATATGCAGATCTTATCCTATATGGTTCAAATATTTATATGTAAGTAGGTAAGTTTAACTCTATTATGACACTTAGAAAGGAGACCCAAAAAGGTAATGTCAGGCAAAGTAGCAGTAAGTAGCAGTAAGGTGTGTGAGAGTATATCAAGTTAGTTATTCGTCTGTCTTCAACTCTACCAATTTCTTATTCTGTAGTGGGTAAGGGCATAAAAACATACTTGTTAGTGACAGTGTAAAATCCTAAGCAAAGCTCTATGGCTACAGTATAGCTATTTTAACTGTATAAAACTAAATTGAAATATAAAGAAATTGGGTCTGGGCAAGTGTTCATTTGAGTAGCTATATCTCATAGTAGCTCTTTAATGCTTTTATTATTTTACTTTATTATTATTTGTTTTCATTCACAAAAGTTTTATTTTTTTGGGCCCAAAAGAATATTCTGAATTCAGAAGCTAGTCAGATAATAATCAAATCTTTGGCTTTTGAGAACGTGAATGCAGTGTGGAAGAGAATAATCAGGCTATTAAAGGCAAGATCTGCACCCTTGGAAGATTGGATTAGAGACATGTTTAATGCTGAGGCCCATGACCATGATGATATGTGGATAGGAGAAGCAATTTCAAGAGGTTTGAGGAACGTCAGAAGTTTTGGATGTGGAAAGCAAGGACATTTGAAAAGGGACTGTAAATAGGGTATTCTGAGAAACCATGTTCTTCAGGAAACAATGACAACAGAATGCCCCTTGCTCCTGGATTATGCAGAGGTGTGGTAAGGGAAAACATTGGACCAACAAATGTAGATCAACAAGCGACAGACAAGGTAATCCTTTGCCTTGGTCTTCGGGAAACTCCCAGAGGGGCCTCAGGCAGGCTTTCATAGCAAATCCAGTCCAGACATTCCCTGCCATCATAGAAGAAACCCCTACTCAGAGCCATTAAATAAACAAATGATTATTGGAATAAACCAGGCTGCTCGGGGTGATGGAACAGCTGAGACAGAGAAAACAGAAAATTCAGGAGAAAAAAATAAAGGAAAATTTTTGGCAAACTTCTATGAATGAACAAAGACCCAAATTAACAGTAAGAATAAATGATGTTTGTTGTATGGTCTAGTAGACACAGGTGCTGATGTGACCATAATTGCACCAGAATTTTGGCATCCAACATGGCTTCTTCAGCAGGTAAAAGTTCAGCTGTTAGGGATTGGAACATTATCTCAAGTGAAACAGAGTGCAAGAAGGCTCGAATGTATAGGTGCAGAAGGACAGAGAGGATAATTAAAGCCATATGTGGCTAATATAGCTATGAAATTATAGGGTCGAGATCTGTTACAACAATGGAATACTCAGATTAACATCCCTCTGACCTCAGAAACAAATCATAAACTAGCACATGTTTCTGAGAGAAATATTAGAAGGTATTATTCTAATGAGTGGTCACCAGCTATCCAGATTGTACAAGAACATGGCATAACAACTGATAATCTTCCAAAGACACCAACAACTCTACTGTTAAAATGGTTAACAGCCTGTATGTGTTCAGCAATGGTCTTTAACAACAGAGAAACTCCAGGCTTTAGAAGAGCTGGTAGAAGAGCAATTAAATGTTCAGCATATTGAAGAATCCACCAGCCCTTGCAATTCTCCTGTGTTTGTTATTAAAAAGAAATCTGGTAAATGGAGATTGGTAACAGACCTTAGAGCAATTAAGAAAGTAATTAAGCCAATGGGCTCTCTACAGTCCAGAATTCTTTGCCTACTCTGTTACCTAAAGGAGGGCCCATTATAGTTATTGATTTTTTTAATTTTTTTTAAAATTTTTTAATTTTAATTTTTTTTATTTTTTTGTTTTTCTTTTTTTAATTTATTTTATTTTATTTTACAATATAATTCAACTTTACATATCAGCCATAGATTCCCCCGTTCTCACTCATCCCGCCCCACTCACCTTCCCCCTAGCCCATCCCCCATTTCCATCTCCTCCAGGGCAAAGACTCCCCCGAGAATTGAGATCAACCTGGTGGACTTAGTCCAGGCAGGTCTAGTCCCCTCCTCCCAGGCTGAGCCAAGCGTCTCTGCTAAGCCCCAGGTTTCAAATAGCAAATTCATGCACTGAGCACAGGACCCGGTCCAACTGCCTGGATGCCTCCCAAACAGATCAAGCCAATCAACTGTCTCACCAATTCAGAGGGCCTGATCCAGTTGGGGGCCCCTCAGCCATTGGTTCACAGTTCATGTGTTTCCATTCGTTTGGCCACTTGTCCCTGTATTCCATCCATCCCTGGTCCCAACAACTCTTGCTCACATAAACCCTCCTTCTTCTCACCAATTGGACTCCCAGAGCTCTACCAGGGGCCTGACCGTCCACTGCATCCAGTTCCCTCAGTCACTGGATGGGGCTTCTAGCACGACAATTAGGGTGTTTAGCCATCCTATCACCAGGGTAGGTCAGTTCGGGCTATTTCTCGACTATTGCTAGTAGTCTATTGTGGGGGCATCTTTGTGAATTTCTGTGGGCCTCTCTAGCACTTTGCTTCTTCCTATTCTCATGTGGTCTTCATTTGCCATGAACATTCCTTGTGTTCCCTCCCTGTTCTTGATCCAGTTGGGATCTCCTGCTCCCCTAAGTTCTCTTTCCCTCGCCCCTCAGCCCTCATTACCCCTACTCACATCCAGACTTCATGTAGATCTCATCCATTTTTCCGTCATTCAGTGATCCCCATGTCTTTCTTGAGGTCCTGTTTTCCAGGTAGCCTCCCTGGTGTTGTGAGTAGTCTTCCAGTCATCCTTGTTCCACAACTAGTATTCTCCTATGAGTGGGTATATACCATGTTTGTCTTTCTGAGTCTGGGTTACCTCACTCAGGAGGATTTTTTCTAGCTCCATCCATTTGCCTGCAAACCTCATGATGTCATTGTTTTTCTCTGCTGAGTAGTATTCCATTGTGTATATGTACCACAGTTTATTTATCAATTCTTCGGTTGAAGGGCATCTAGGTTGTTTCCAGGTTCTGGCTATTACAAATAATGCTGATATGAACATAGCTGAGCAAGTGCCCTTGTGGTATGATTGAGCATTCCTTGGGTATATGCCCAAGAGTGGTATAGCTGGATCTTGGGGGAGATTGATTCCCAATTTTCTAAGAAAGTGCCATATTGATTTCCAAAGTGGCTGTACAAGCTTGCATTCCCACCAGCAGTGGAGGAGAGTTCCCCTAGCTCCACATCCTCTCTAGCACAAGGTGTCCTCAGTGTTTTTGATCTTAGCCATTCTGGCTGGCATAAGGTGGTATCTCAGAGTTGTTTTAATTTGCATTTCCCTAATGATTAGGGATGTTGAGCAATTCCTTAAATGTCTTTCAGCCATTTGTGTTTCCTCTGCTGAGAATTCTTTGTTTAGTTCTATAGCCCATTTCTTAATTGGACTGTTGGGCATTTTGATGTCTAATTTCTTGAGTTCCTTATATATTCTGGATATCAGTCCTCTGTCAGATGTGGGGTTGGTGAAGATCTTTTCCCATTCTGTGGGCTGTCACTTTGCCTTGTTGACCGTATCCTTTGCTCTACAAAAGCTTCTCAGTTTCAAGAGGTCCCATTGATTGATTGTTTGTCTCAGTGTCTGAGCTACTGGTGTTATATTTAGGAAGCGATCTCCTATGCCAATGCGTTCAAGACTACTTCCTACTTTCTCTTCTATCAGGTTCAGAGTAGCTGGATTTATGCTGAGGTCTTTGATCCACTTGGACTTAAATTTTGTGCACGGTGATAGATATGGATCTATTTGCATCCTTCTGCACGTTGATATCAAGTTATGCCAGCACCATTTGTTGAAGATGCTTTCTTTTTTGCCATTGTACGCTTTTGGCTTCTTTGTCAATAATTATATGTTCATAGGTGTGCGGATTAATGTCAGGGTCTTCAATTCGATTCCATTGGTCCACAAGTCAGTTTTTATGCCAGTACCAAGCTGTTTTTATTACTGTAGCTCTATAGTAGAGCTTGAAGTCAGGGATCGTGATGCCTCCAGAGGTTGTTTTATTGTACAGGATTCTTTGGCTATCCTGGGTTTTTTGTTTGTCCATATGAAGTTGAGTATTATTCTTTCCAGGTCTGTGAAGAATTGTGTTGGTATTTTGATGGGGATTGCATTGAATCTGTAGATAGCTTTTGGTAAGATTGCCATTTTTACTGTTAGTCCTGCCTATCCATGAGCATGGGAGATCTTTCCATTTCTGACATCTTCTTCAATTTCTTTTTTCAGGGACTTGACGTTCTTGTCATATAGGTCCTTCACTTGCTTGGTTAGTGTTACTCCAAGGTATTTTATATCATTTGTGGTTATTGTAAAGGGTCTATGACGATTGAAAGTTTTGCTGGGTATATTAGTCTAGGCTGGCATCCATGGTCTCTTAGTGTCTGCATTACATCTATCCATGTTCTTCTGGCTTTCAAAGTCTCCATTGAGAAATCAGGTGTTATTCTGATGGGTTTGCCTTTATAAGTCACTTGGCCTTTTTTCCTTTGCTGCTCTTAATATTCTTTCTTTATTCTGTATGTTTAGTTGTTTAATTATTATGTGGCGAGTCGACTTTTTTTGGGGTCTAGTCTGTTTGGTGTTCTATAGGCTTCTTGTATCTTCATTGGCATTTCCTTCTTTAAGTTGGGAAAGTTTTCTTCTATGATCTTGTTGAGTATATTTCTGTGCCTTTAAGTTGGTATTCTTCTCCTTCTTCTATCCCTATTATTCGTATATTTGGTCTTTTCATGGTGTCCCAGATTTCTTGGACATTTTGGGTCATGACTTTGTTGGTTTTAGTGTTTTCTTTGACTGGTGAATCGATTTCTTCTACCGTATCTTCAAAGCCAGAAATCCTCTGTTCCATCTCTTCCATTCTGTTAGTTATACTTGCATCTGAAGTTCCTGATCGTTTACTTAGATTTTCTATTTCCAGCATTCCCTCTGTTTGTGTCTTCTTCATTTTTTCTATTTCCCTTTTCAGATTTTGGACTGTTTTCTCCATTTGTTTTATTGCTTTTTCATGATTTTCTTTCAGTGCTTTATTGTTTTCTTCTAGGACTTTATTGTTTTCTTCTACTTTAATTGTCCTTTCCTCTAGGTTTTTACAGTGCTCTTGCCTTTTTTTTGTCTTTTCCTCTATATAAGCCTCTACCTTCTTCATGATGTTATTCATAAGGCTGTTTTCTTCTGCTTCTTCCAATGTTTGATGATCAGCTCTAGATGTTGGAGGAGGGCTACGTTCTGGTGATGCTGTATTGCTCTTCATTTTGTTGTATGTACTTCTGCCTTGATGTCTGCCCATCTCCTTGTGTTCGATCTTTGTCTTATCAGCGCACTTGGTGCAGAAAGAGCTGACAGATTCAGGAAGTCTCTCTCTCTTGTCCAGATGGGACTCTCTTGTCCAAATGGGAAGTCCGAGGCAGGATGGGAGCTCTTGTCCAGAAGGGAAGTCCGGGGCAGGATGGGAGCTTTTGTCCAGAAGGGAATTCCGGGGCAAGATGGGAGCTGGGGGCTGGTCCCTAAGTCTCAGGAAGTGGCAGGGGTCTCCAGGGATGATGGGCTTGGGTGCAGGGCTTGGAGACTGCAGGGTCTGCAGGGGATCTTGGAGAAGGGGAGCCTTCCCGGTAGGGGTGGGGGTAGAAGGGAGCCTGCCAGCTGGCCAGAACCTGGGGCCAAGGTGGGCAGGTCTTCCCAGGAGTGGGTGCCCAGGGACGGGATCTAGGGTGAGGGCAGGCACTCACCTTTGTCCAGAAGGGAAGTCCACATGATGTATTTTGAATTATAAAAAAATAAGTATATAATAAGATACATTACATATGTTAATTTTTATAATTACCATTGTATGCATATTTATACTCTTCTATATTCATTTAGTGTTGGTCAAATGTATACAACTTTAGAACTGACTACATAGTATTGCATAACCAATCCCTAGGGAAGACAAAGTCTCCCTTTTTGGGCATTCATTAATTACTTATAGGTTTCCATCCAGATGTAGAGAATTGTCAGATTCCCCATCCACATTGGCATCTCAGATAGTGCTGCCACTGTTCAGGCCTTCTTTAGAAAATCATTTTCTTGTAATTTCATGAATAAACTTGAGGCCGGCTCAAAAGGAGAGAATCCATGCCTGCCTGGGACTGTAAACTTTGCTCAATAGTCCAATGGCTGGTGAGAGCATCAACCTAGAAGAGAACTTACTATTTCCACCTTCCTAAATCAATATAATTTAAAACTGCATTTTTTGTACTTATTCTGATACCCAGAGTTAATAGTAGGTCTCAGCCCTTATCAGCAAAGAAGCTTCCATTGGTAGTAAATAGAGACCATTACAGAAGTCCACAACTGGTAAACATGAAGAGAACAACTGAGAATAAGGTGCTGAGCCCCCAATTTAATGAATCTACAATACATGTGCTACAACTATGCATCAAAGAACAACTTGCAAGGAGTGGAAATGTAGAATTCAAGGGCTAGTACATATGCTGAGAAATGATATCATCTCTATATAACATGGAAGCAAAATATATAGGCCCTT
>CABHPR010157195.1:24550-63914 GCA_902168415.1 Peromyscus melanophrys | reverse complement strand
CAACCACTACCTTACTAAACCAGCATAATCTCTAACAACAATCTGTAAACATTTGTCTTTATACTGACAGATAAGCATAGTTTTTCACCCTTCATCAAGGAATCTTTTATTTGTAGCAGACAGAGACCACTACAGAAATCTATAATCAATCAATATACAGAGTTGTGAAGCCCGGTCCCAGTGGATACATCTACAAAATATTTCAGTACCTAAGGTTCGGGGAACATTGTGGAAGAAGGACAGAAAGATTGTAAAAGCCAGAGGATCAGCGAGTTAGATTCTATCTCCTAGTAATATCAGGAGCTACACCCATAAGTCTTATCACTCCACCCTTACACAGAGGCCTGGGGCTTCTGTTGGGAAAGACAACTGTGGCTGTGAAAGACACAAAAGCAAGCGTTTGGATGTTCTTACAAATAACCCAGTACAGTTAACTGTACACTCCTTTGTGGGTGCTCTGGGCCTTGAAAATAGGAAAAGCGTTTCTTCTAGGGGTTCATTTGAGTTAGGGCATTAGTATACAGCAGGAAAGAAATGTGGCCTGCAGAAATATATCTCTGTTGGCACAATTAGACTTAAGGCTGAAAGTTGTTTTTCAGAGTTTGCACTCTAGATGACTTGATCTACTTTCTATTTATCTTCTTTTTGTTATTCTTGACTTTTGCCATGAATCCCAATGTCTAAAATGGGAAGTGGCAGAAATAGAAAACACTGTATTACCACAGGACACGAATCTCTATGTACCTCTGTTTCCATCTGTCTGTCCCTGGCTCTATGTACTGTCCCTGCCCCCACCCCCAATACTTTTATCTATTGATAATGCTGTATTTGGGCAATCCCATCTACTTTCTAGAGTTTATGATTCAGAAAATGTACTTGATTATTAAGCTGAACCAAATTGAATGAGTTTCTATTACAACTCCATTGAGTAAAAGTAAATGATAAAATACACATTTGATCATATCGAGTTGCCTTTCCCAGCCTTAATACAAGGGGGGTGCTTAGTCTTACTTCAGCTTGATATGGCATATTTTGTTAATATCCATGGGAGGCCTGCCCTTTTCTGAATAAACATGGAGGAAGAGAGGATGAGAAGGGGCCTAGGGGAGGTAGGGAGGGGCTGGAAGGAAAGGAGGGAAGGGAAACTGTGGTTGGGATGTAAAATAAATAAATTAAAAAAAAAACATGCTTTTGAAGTGCATGTGAAAATAGAGTTTTGGATCAAACTTATTATTTTCAAAGGTGAGAGAGCATCTGGACACAATCTTGGTTCTAGTTAATAGTTTACAGGTCAATCAATATGTTTCCACATTCTAACTATGAGATCAAACTGAAATGATCACTTTGTGGTATTTTACTGCCTTCCATTTTTCTTTATACACTTGATACAGAGATGAAAAACTAAGAGGCAATGAGAGTCAGAGCAGCATGTGTAGGATGTGGAAATGTTCTCCCTTGTGAATAGCACACATGCTCCTAAGTTAAAATTGCACACTGAATACTAATAATTAACTTATTAATAGTTGTAACTGGGTAAAGTGGATGCAAGTTTCCCTTCCATCCTTAATATTTTTCTTTTATATAAATTGTATAGGATGTGTTTCTCTGTAACCTCAGTTCTTTAAAAATATAATTAAAACAAATAAATCACTCTCAAAACCAACCAGCAATAAGGATGATAAAAGGTACAAAAAGCAAAATTAGGGATAAGGAAGATTAGGTGTGGTAGTTTGAATATAATTGGCCTCCATAATTCCATAATCCCATAATCTCATAGGGAGTGGCACTATTAGGAGGTGTGGCTTTGTTGGAGTGAGTGTGGCCTTGTTGGAGGAAGTGTGTCACTGTGGGTGCAGGCTTTGAGGTTTCATAGACTCAGGATACTGCCCAGTGAGTCAGTATGTGGGTATCCTTGTGCCACTCAGCGCATCATGGTGATGGGCAGGACCACGCTTTCTCCTCAGAGCCCCAAGCTTCTGCTCTCTTAACATCGTGGAAAAGCTCCCTTGTGTAGATTTAAAAATTAATTTTGCCACATTATTTCTGTGTTCCTCTTCCACCTCGCTCTAATATTTCTCATGTGTTTATTGTGAATCATAACTTATTCTAGTTTTGTTTTATATTTTCTTTTCTCTTGCCAGAAACAGGAACAAAAAAA
Source organism: Peromyscus melanophrys (assembly GCA_902168415.1). NCBI lineage: Eukaryota > Metazoa > Chordata > Mammalia > Rodentia > Cricetidae > Peromyscus > Peromyscus melanophrys. Next base: position 61,756 of record CABHPR010157195.1, on the reverse strand, counting down.
TGAAAGACATTGTCCCACTAAATTCCCTGGAACCAATCAGAGACTTTGGCCCCTGTAATCTCAGCATTGGGGAAGTTCGGGCTAACCTGGGCTACAATATAGATCCTCTCTCAGATCACAAAAATGGAGCAGAGAGACAGCTCCATTATAAAACTGTTTAATTGTGTTTTCAGAGAAGTAGTGTGTTTAAAGAAACTAAAACTGTACATTACGATTGATACTCATTTTCTTTGACATTTATATTTAAATTATGTGTCCCATGTACCACAAGAGGGCAGCATAACGCTGGTAGAGCTAGCTTTGTCTGGCCACTCTTCCTCAGTTCATGAACGAGGCGCGGCTTTCTAGATTCTTGCTTACCAGAAGCCTTATTGTCACATCCTTGGTCAGGTTTTTGCCCATGAAATTTTATTTCCTCTTCATTTTATGCAAGTTTATAAACGATCAAATTTTTTAAAACTGATTGAAGTTTTTGGCCTAAAACTTAAAAATAAAGATAAAATTAGAGTCAAGAACATTCATTAAGACAAATAGCTAGGATAATGCATAATTAATAGACAGATATATGACAAATCATTCTCAGCTCATCTCCTTCTCTCTACACTTCCTATGACACCACCTCTTTAACCATTATCTAAACTGTGACATGGACTTTGAACATCTAAGGAAGGAAAAAAAAAACAATATAATGATTCAGCGATGCATTCATGACAAAAAATAATGTAATTTGAAAGTATGACAAATGCTGTAAAGAAAAATCCATAGGATTCTGAGACCCATAGCAGGAGGGCTAGCCAGGAATTACCAGTTTACAGAAATGTTAATTTAATTTTATTCAATCCCATTTGTCATTTCCTGGTCTTAGTTTCTGAAATAATAAAGTCTCTCCAAAAAGTTCTTACCTATGTCTATATCTTGAGGAGTTTTTCCTATGTTCTCCTCTAATATTTTCAGTGTTCTGGGTATCAGCGCAGGTTCTTATATGATAATTTTTGTCATGGGAACCCCAACTAGGGTCCCCAGTTACAGCCAGCCTTCCTTGGCCTGCTTCTCCAAAATTTTTCAAATTTTTCCCGAAACCCATTTCCAAAGTTTTGCTACACAGTTTTAGATACATTGATCGCAATGACTCCACTTCCTGAAACCAATTCTCTTTTCAGTAAGCCAGCCACCGATGTAACACACAACTTGCAGAAAGGACAAGTTTATTTTTTGCTTATGAGTTTGTGGTTTCAGAAATTTCAATAATATATCAACTGCCATCTGATGGCATAGTATATCATGGCGGGTGCCGGTGGTGTAAGAGGCGATTTAAATCAAGGATCCCAATAGCCTCTTTAGGACATGACCTCATGATCTGTCTTTCTCATATAGGCCTGTCTTAGTTCATCCCCTATGGTTTGCTATAAGACATCCCACTGCTTCAGCTTTAACACCCATAATAATTTGGGCTGGTTGCACTTCACTGGGAAAAATTGATTTTCCTTTCACCAGCATATACTAATTGCAGGTAGCTTTTTGGTTAAGGGTAACAGTGACTCCCTTGAAAAGACTGTGCACATATCTTAGATGTGTAATGCACCCCTTTCCAAGCCCCCTTGCCCGCTTTCGCTCTGCCTCCTTTCCACCCTCCCTCCCTCTCTTACACACACCCACACCCAGCTCCATATGATTCATTTTATCAGGTTTTAATGCAACAAGAAGATTTTCATCATGTGCAATTCCTTAATTGGGGATTCCTATTCACCAGAAATAAGAAACTCCTCTTATATACAAATTCCTCAAACAAAACATCACAAAATATTCACAGAACAGATTAAGACAACCCTGCAGCTGAATTATTTCTACCTCCTATTCCTAGCCCAACCCATTTACCAGATCCTGCAGTCTTCGGTTGAAAGATGGTCATTATTCATCAAAATACAGGGCTCACTAGTTTTAAAACTGTGTACTCTTATCCCAGAATCATGCTTATACATAGCCCTAGTGTGTTGATGTCTCACTAAGGAATGAAAAAAGTGACTTACTCTTGGAGCAGCTTCACCAAGAGTAAGCCCAGATTTGATTTCTCCACTTCCTTCCATCTGTTTAGTCTGTATTCTGGCCTTTCTGTTGTCCCTGTGTGTTGTGTTATAGGTGTGTGATCTGTCCATACCACTGCCTGTGAGTTGTAGCCACATGCTGTGTCTATGTTTGTGTTCATCTGTAACAAAGAGCTTTGCTCTATATTTATTGGAAATACAGAAAACATGGAAGAGTGAAAGAAATAAGGGATTTTGTACCAAAATCTTTAACAAAGTTTTACAAGGGAAAAAGTTGCTTCAGTGACTCCAACCCACCCAGAATAGCATTTAAAACCTAAAACAGATGTTATCAGCCTATGTGCACACGTTGCTTCCAACATTCCTGTGATTTATGGTTTAATATCTCTTATTGCTTTCAGCAAATGACTACCAAAGACACACACATGCACACACCTGTTGTTTTCGGTCAGGCTCCTGGAAAGGTACATAACTCAAAATTAAAGCTATGCATTTATCTTTGGTAGTAAATGTTGATTACATGAAAAATCTAAGGCATAATAGGGTTGGTTACAGTGTTCTTTTAAAGGTAAATTGAGCTTAAATAGGCTGATCATATGGTAGGCTAGCAGGTTAAGTACATAGTCTTAAATCTAAAGGCCTGTTATTAGCTTGGTTACAAGTCTGGCAAAAGTTCAGTCTCTTTGGCATCAAGAGAAACTTTAAGGAGAAGAAATGACCATACTCTAGCCAACAACAGAGAGCCTAGATGAAAGTGGTATTCTAGTGGCTTGCTCTAACAGTCCTACTCTACACTTTCCTTTGGAGATAAAAAAAAGGTACATAGAGTTTTATAAAGCACTTGGTAGCTTTTAGGATATTTAGTAATGTAATCATTGCATTTTTAATTATAATATTTAGTGTTTAGTGTTCAGAGCAGGAACATGAAACTAATATTAGGTGGACTTAAACTCTGATATGCTCTTTACTTACTTGTCAGTTATTTGCATGCCCAATTTAGTGGAGTGACCTTTATTGCGTTAGATTTAAGTTTAATTGTGCAAGTTACTTTTCTACTCCTGGGATAAAACACCATGACCAAGGCAACTTACAGACGAGTTTATTTGGGCGTCCAGAGGGATGAGTCCATATGGTATGGAGGCACAGCAGTAAGTGGCAGGCATGGCAGCAGGAATTGGAAGCTAAAGGCTCACATCTTGAACTGTAACCACAAAGCAAAGAGAGTGAACTTGAGATGGAGTGAGTCTTTAAACTCTCAAAGCTCACCTTCAGTGACAGAATTCTTCCAGCAAAGTACTCTTCCTAACCTTACCGAAACAGTGCCACCTACTGGACACGAAGTATTCAAATACCTGAGATTATGGGAGATGGGGGTCTCCTTAACAAACACCCTGGAGCAGGGGGTTTGGGGAGCAGTGAGGGAGATACCATATGGAGGGAGATGTCATGGGGATGCAGAGAGGCCAGGTGCTGGGGAGGTTTCCAGGAATCCACAGGGATTACCCCATCTTAGACTACTAGCAATAGTGGAGAGGGTGCCTGAACTGGCTTACCCGAGTAATCAGATCAGTGAATACCCTAACTGCCATCATAGAGCCTTCATCTAGTAACTGATGGAAGCAGATGCCGATATCCACAGCCAAGCACCAGGATGAGCTCCAGGAGTGCAGTCGAATAGAGAGAAGAGGGATTCTATGAGCAAGGGTCATCAAGATCATAATGGGGAAACCTACAGAGACAACCAAACCAAACTAGTGGGAACTCATGAACTTTAGACCAACAGCTGTGGAGTGTCCGTGGGACTGGACTAGGCCCTCTGCATAATTGAGACAGTTGTGTAGCTTGACCTGCTCAAGGGGCCCCCTGGCAATAGGATCAGGATCCATCCCCGGTGCATGAGCTGACTTTTTGGAGCCCATTGCCTATGGTGGGACACCTTGCACAGCCTTGATGCAGGGGGAGGGGCTTGGACCTGTCTCTACTGAATGTACCAGGCTCTGCAGACTTCCCATGACAGACCTTGCCTTGTTGGAAAAGGGAATGGGAAGTGGGTTGGGGGAGGGAGAAGCAGGAGGGGCAGGAGGAGGGAGGAGAGGGGGATCTGTGATTGGTATGTAAAATGAATTTAAAAAATCCCTAATTAAAAAAAAAAACACCCTGAGAAACTATGACGCTGCCTTAAGTTACAAAGTCAATGTAGACAGTGGGTTTATATATTTTATTTAATATACATGATAAGTATAAAGTGATAAAGTGATAAGTCAAATTTCAATTTCCAATCTTAATTTCCCTTTGCCATATAATTTATCATATTAATAGATTCCTGAGATTTAGACAAGGTCATCTTTGGGAGTACATTATTGTACCTGCTAAAAATATTTTCTTCATCAAATTCATTTTGATTTAATGAATACTTCACACACACACACACACACACACTGAATAGAAAGGAATTGAGAGGCAATATCATATGCTTTTTCTAGGTGTCACAGTGAAGATGCCAGGACACAATTTCATTTGCTCAGAAACTGTCACAAACTTTCTTTTTTATGTGCATTGGTGTTTTGCCTGCATGTGTGTCTGTGTAAGGGTGTCGGGTCCCCTGGAACTGGAGGTTACCAGACAGTTGTGAGTGGGAATTGAACCCGAGTCCTCTGGAAGAACAGTCAGTGCTCTTAACCACTGAGCCATCTCTCCAGCCCCTTCATTTGCTCAGAAACTGAAAGGATTTAGACTCAGATTTGTCACACACTGCAGAATGTACTTTTCCCTCTAATTATATCATGTCGTATGTGATTTTTTGATTATAGTAAATGTTCTGGAGAGACACCAGCTAATTTACCTCTAACTTATTTAAAACATTCCTTGACTTCATAGCCCATAATAACTTATATTAATAGCGGTGATGCTTTCTACACAGTTAAGCTTAGAGATGCAAATGGAGTTTTAAAAGTAGATTTTTGTTGAAAAATGTTATCTTTCAATGTCTTGCTATCATAGAGATACAACATTTTCATTCTGTCATATTTACAACTGAAACTCTGTATAGAAACACACAAATCACCCTTTTATGTTTTCCTAACATAAAAGTGGTGAGAGTTAGCAAGTACTCTGGGCTTGCCTATGGTTAACTATAATCAGTTACCATGGACATTTTCAAATCTGATTTGCACTTATGTAACAACTAGGCACTTACTTGCATAGTGTATTCTGCCAAATTTATGTGAATACAACAACATTTTAGAATATAGTTTAGTGAAATGGGAGAACGGAGAAATTTTGAAAAAACATGTGAAGAGCCAATTGTCAGTTTCCAAAAGAAACATGTTTTCATATATAATTCTCACTGCACTGATTTAAAAATTCTATAATGGGCCCAAGTTTTATAAACAAATGATGTATCTTCATATATAAGTCAATCATTTGTATCTGAAATCAGTTTATTTACCTGTTAATTATAAGCATTCTGAGATTGGACTTTGATCCTCATACACGCTGGGCAATTACCCCACCATGGCACTGACTGAGCCACATCTCTGGGCTTCATGGTGCCAGCAGCTGCTCTACGAGGGAACTGGCTGAACCACATCTCTGCTGTCTCACTAAGTTGTTCACACTGGCCTTGAACTTGCTCTGGAACCCAGGCATGCCTTGATTTTGTAACCTTCTTGCTAAGGAGTTAATCTGAACTCAACACAGTCTTAATGTCTTAGGAAAAGTCTTGCTCCCTGACATGTATATTATAGAAACTCTATAAACATTTCTTCAGCTAATAAGTGGGAGGTGAATAGAATATTCCAGGCTACAAGTCTAAGGGGCAAGTATTTAGACAAATCCAGCTAAGGTTTATAAATAAATGTATGTAAGATTAGAATAATTGTTCTTTATGAAGCTAAATATATTTTATTTGTTAGAGAAACTAAAAGCATGGTATATCCACACTATGGACAAATAACCAATGGCTAAAAATACCTATATTTGACAGAACATGAAGTTTTCAACCTACAAACATCTCAGTGCTAACTAGGAACTTTGGTAATGACAAAAATGACCTTTAGGATTATTACAGTCTTCAGCCAAGCATTTGAAAGTGATTATTGAAGAATAATTACACTTTACTTTGAGCACGGCTGTCTATTAGCAGAATATAGCAAGTAGAAGAATAGAAAATATAGATGCTCACTGTATGACTAAATGCTTTTAGGCAGATATCTCAACAAGGATTTTTTTTATTTTGTAGCCCAGGCTATCTTGAAACTTGCTATGTATCTCAGGCTGGTTTTGAACGCACACTGATCCTCCTCTGTCAGCCTATCAAGTGATGAGATTACCAGCATGCATTACCATACCAGTTCTATGCAGTGCTGGGGATCCAACTGAAGGCTTCATGCAAGATGGATAAACCTACCCTATCTGAGCCATATTTCTAGTCCAGATTTTTAATATAGAAAATATTTAATTGGATTTTTCTCCACTAAAATAAAAATTCATTGTATAAAAAATAAGTGGAATGTTGTCATAAAATAGAAAAGTAGTTGTGAGTTTCAAGTGATAGTCAATTTCAACCAAAACCTCCGTGTTTCATTGTATTTAGTTTATTTAAGAGAGATTGAAATAAAGCTTCATAGAGACATGAGCAGAGTGATGCTTTATTTTGGGCTCTTACCATACTTAAATTTATTCTTTAAAGGGCAAAATAGACCAAAAAGAAGCAAACTTAAGGTAGACATTATCCATTTGCTAGAAACTATGGTCTTTCCATGGAGGTGTGAATATTCTGTATAATGTGACTAAAGCATATAGTGCTTAATAGCCCACAAATGTATTAAGTGGTATTTTAAACATTGAATATACAAAACAAATCAGGTCCTTATCTGAAGGAATTTATAGTAACCTGGTGCCTACCTGGCCACAAGACGCAGACAGAAGCCTGTGAATTTGTCCTTCTTATCCTTGAGGAATCCCCTTAAGAGGACACTGGTAAGCTTTTAAAATGATTCTCTTCAGGCTCCTAAGCACAGATAGTAATATTCCAAATGGAACAACAGGAAACTTCTTGACCTATTTCTCCTCTGCGCCTCTGCTGAAACCTGGTTGACTTCCACATGCCTGAATTTCCTGCAGACCTTTCAAGAACAAGTTTCCTCATTGTTCCACATCAGCCTTTGCAAACAATTGCAATGTCACAGTTGATATACAGCATCCAAACCGGCCACCCTTTAATCCTCCTACCTCCTGTCACCTTCCTGATGAATAAATCCTTCCCTGTGTTTAGTAAGAAGTTTGGTTTGTGGTTTATAGCCTTCTGTCCCTCTCATTCTTCCTCACTCTTTCTGAGCATTTCCCTGCGGAAGCAGAGGTTGTATAAAAACACCTCTGCACATTGCTGTAATCTCCAGTCCCTGCCACTCCCATCTTTATTTTGGTTCAGCGTGTACTCCTAAGGCAGTAACTTCGGGGTTACTCTTGGAGGTTATTATCCCCAAGCTCCCTAGAGCATGAGTTTTGGCATCTAGCCAACTCCTCCATTCATGAAGCACTCTTCCCCTCTAGCTTCCTCATTCTCCTCTTCCTAGAACCCTTGCTCTTTGAATCTAAAATATTTTAGTCTCTCAGTCTATGCCCATACTCCTTCCTTCCCTGTGCTTTGAACATCTGGGGCTCATAATTTCCATACTTTCTTTGCAGCTACCCTAAGTCCTTCACTCCTGTATTTCTCCTCTGTGAACGCCTGTGTGATTGTTGACATTAAAAATACACACACTTTCCCTCAGAACCAGGAGTGTCCATCCTTGCTTAGTGGCTTTTCTCATTTCTTTCCTCCTTCCAGCTTTTACAAATGCCAAGACAGTCTTCCACTGTTCTCATCTCACTCACTGCAGCGCTAACTTTAATTAGCCCAGGAATCTACTTTCCCCTTGGGTGCCATGCATCCCCTTTACCACCATCTCATTTTATCCTTCACAAAAAGATCTGGGACCAGAATTTGAGTCTCGTTATTCCTCTCTGTGCTGGCATTCTTGGTTTTAATTTTATTTTTATTTTAAACTTATTTATTTATTATTTATTCATATTTTTACTTACTTGGTTTTCAGTGATGGGTATCTAACTCAAGAATCTGTACATTCTTGGCAAGCATTCTACCACTGAGCTTCATCCCCACTTCAGCTTCGGTTTATAATAGTCAAATAATATGCCCATTGCTTTTATTTGGAGGAAGTCCAAACTAAACCAAAGCAATCAGCAACAATAAATCTCCATCCACTCCTCCTTAGAGCTCACACTTGCCTTCTTTGTTTAACACTCACATTTCTTTGACATGTAACTTACCGGGGCTTTATTTCTTCATATTTTCACTTCTCCTTTTCTGAGAATGTGCTTCTGCAATGCACAATACCTTCCAAATTCTTCCTCCTGACTTTCCTGTTCCTAGAATGCTTCTTTATCACTCGTGGTTACTCTAAACATATTTGTATATAAAAGTTAATGGTAACACTGTTTTGTAACTACTTTTAAAATCTGTATCTTAATAAACATACTGGGATCGTGTTTTTCAAAGTTACTTATAATGTTAGAATGCATGGGCCACTATAGAACAAACAACATATATCATTCCTCTGAGTCCACAGAAACCAGTCATTGAACGTATGCTATGCTTGTTTACTCTAACTTTCCAAGTAAGGTATTCTAAACTAATTATCTCTACTAGTCCTTTTTTAGTAAACTTAAGTAGTCATTTCCCTAAGGGTCCTCATTCGTAACATAAAACAACTATTCTAAAACACATTTTTTTGTTTTCTTTTTTTAATTTTTTCAAAATTTGTTACTTATTTTGTATCCCAACTACAGTTCCCCTCCCTCCTCTCCTCCAAGCCCCTCCCCCTCCCATCTCCTCTGCCCCTCCCATCCTCTCTTCCTCCATTTCTATCCAGAAAAGAGCAAGGCTTCCATGAATACCAACAAAACATGACATATCAAGTTGCAGGAAGACTTAGCAACACATTTTTAAAGTGTAGTTTTGAAATTACATGAATGGCTTGCTATACAATGAGTAAAGGGTAATACTTTTGGCTGAGGAAGGACCCACTGTGATCCTTTACTTGATTTTCTGATTCTTTTCTTTGAAATCATTTAAAGTAGCAACCAATGAACGAATGAGGAAAATCTAGATTTAGTGATAATTCAGAAGATTAAACTACCCTCCCTTCATTTCATTTCATTGCTTTTCATTTTGCTTTGGTTTTTGTTTTGGGGGTTTTGTTTGTTTGTTTGTTTGTTTGGCATGGGGGCAGTGGTTTGAGACAGGGTTTCTCTGTGTAGTTCTGGCTGTCCTAGAACTTCCTCTGTGGACAAAGCTGGCCTGGAACGCAGAGATTTGCCTCCTGAGTGCTGGGATTAAGTGTGTGCCACCATACTCGGCTCTCCCTTCATTTCTTATTGAGTGGCAACTAGCAAAGAAACTATTATTTAAACCCTCTGTAATGTCTCTTGGGTGGATGAGAATGATCATCAGGGAGAATAAAATGATTTTGACCCAAAGGCTTTAGTTTTATGTTAATATAACAAGAAATAAAAATAAAATAGTTAGAAAACTATGCTATGTTGTTTGAGACTCATTCCACTTTTCTCCGAGATTAGGCATGATTCCATTTTTACTGCTCAGACTATCAGTTTCCTAAACTAGCCAAGTAATCACTAGGGAGCAAAGGCATTGCTCTGAAGGGCACGGCCCCAAGGAAGGGATGCTACTGTAGTTCTGTTGACTGGGTGTTTAATCAGATCAGGAGAGAGAGAGAAAACTGAGCCTATCAGCGGATTTCTTACCACTGTGCACAGTCCTGCCAGATCAAGCAGGTCAACACTCTGAAGACTTCTCTCCGTCTAGGCAGTATTTTCAGTGGGAGAATAAAAATGAAATTGCCATTCAGCTATCTGTAGCATTTTCATGCTTGTGGAGAGCTTGTGTAAGAAAGCTGTGTACTCTGAATGGGGCAGAGTGCAGAATGTTCTTCCCACAAGGTGGCCTTCTAGAAAGAATTGCATAAAGTATGTTAATTAATGCACTTGAAAGCAAGGGACATGAAGAAATGCCCTGGCATGTTCTCATTATCCCTGGAGAAAAGGCAAAGACCTGGGAGAAACACTCTTGGCTCTTTTCACATAACTAAACATGATAAGACATAACACCAGGTGTACTCCCTCACTGTACTTGCATTTGCTTAAACTGACTGCAAGCATTACTTCATGTTTTGTTTGCTTTAATAATAAAAATAAGAAATGCTTTGTTTATACTACTCTTAAGCTTAAACACTTGGAGTCCTCTGGCTACCCCACATAGATCTTTTGGCATAACCTTTGACCCACAGATAAGTAACCTTGCTGGCCAGGGTGGATTGAAACATGCTAATCAATGTGGATCATTATAGAAGAGTGTGAGTAATTGAAGGCAATTATGGAACAGGTAATCTTCAAACACTTCATAGACCTAGAGAATATGGCATTTAAATAACTTAGAATTCTGTTGACATGAGACACAATTGCTCCTGGCAGCACCAATTTGATCCCGAGAGAACGTTGGGCTTCTAAGACATTTCCATTTGGAAGTTTGTCTTCTTGGCACAAAATGGCCTACTGGGCAAAGAACTGCCCTTGCCTTGACTGCTGACAGTACGAATGCAATGCTGTCCTTTCTGGACAAGCGGGACACAAGGAAAGCGACCACTGTACTCTGCCAAGACAGGGTAAGATGGTCTTTCAGAATTCCTGCTTCTGAAAATGGTCTGTCAGATACTCTAGGCCTGTAGCCTTTAAATAAATCTCCTTTTAACTACGTGGAGTGGCCTTAATATTTACACCAATATAAACCCATCACTTAAAAAGAACCACAATCAAATGTCAGAAACTTAAAAGTCACAAGCTTGGTGCCCTCTGATAAAAATTTCAAGTGTTACATTCTGCAATCCATAAAATATTACAATAAGGTGTAGGAAAGGTTTCAACTTTAGAGCTTACAGTCTTTTGGGAGGCTTGTGTTCAGCTTAACCTACAGTGAGTCACACAACTCATTTGAACCTAATTCCTAGTTTTCAGGTTGTATCAAGTTTCGCTGAATTTTTCAAGTTCAATGATATCAAGCCTAAGATCTGTAATGGAAAGCTGGATAAAATGAAGGAAATGTGATCAGCTGTAGAGGCTTCTGCTAAATTTTTTATCTTTCAGGGCCATTCTCATTTCAAACAGAATCTTACTTGGATAGGTCAGAAACATAAAATTCTATGCTTAAAATGTTTAGAAAGCACCAGAAATTTTCATCATTACTAAAGCTACTTAATAGCCCTTATTCTAAAGGTAGTCCCTCTTCCTGTGGTCAGTGGAAGGCAGTGAGTGATGCATCTGTCATGGTTCAACACTTCTTTCTCCTCTCAAAATTCTCAGCATACATAATTTGTGTTGTCTAAACATTTTCCATGATATGACAAAAGAGTCACAACATAACAACTTTTTTATCCATGCTCCTCCTCTTAATCATTTTTTTAATTTTAAATAGTTCATTTCCTTTTTTTTTTCCCTAACAGGAATGTCTTTATTTAGCTTGGATAGTTTTCATTTTCTATTTGCTAATTACTAAGCTGATTTTGAGTCCACATCTCTAAGTGCTGTTTTCCAGATTGATGATCTATTCAATTTTGATGTCATCTATTCCATCTAAAAGGACCTAGTCCAGACCATGAGAACTGAGTAATTACAGCAATGATAGAATGGTTGATAAGCTCCATGATGTGTAGTATCACACTTTTCCCAGATGATGACAGGCTTCATTGAAGAAGACTTTGAAAGGATCCCATTTATTAGGAAATAGTTGGAATAAGACATTATTGTAGTAAGAACCTTGGCAAAAACAAAAGCGTGCAAGTGGCAGGTGTTCAGAGAAACAGGAAATAGTTCTTTGAGTTGATTTTAACATAATACATAGTTTTAAAAAGAAGTTTAAATGAAAGACTACTAATATTTCGTAATTAAATTTTGCTCACTTTAGATAAGTGAATACCTGTAACTGGACAGATATTTTGACACTGAATGCTTTTGAATATAAGGAAAATTAAATAGCACTCTTTGGTGACACTTAGCAAAGCAATGAAATATTTAGTAACACATTGGCTGTTTGGGGACTTACAGTATTCATATAATTTGTTTCTCTAACTGATAGTAGTCTATTAAGTTTAGGTGTCTAGTTTAAAGATAAGACAATTAACAACTGATAACAAGCTCAAGTAGCCTGATATTTTTATGACATTATTTGCTTATTTTATCTACTTTGCATCAACACTACTAAATCAAAATGAAGCCTGTGAAGAAAACAGTGAGAGGGCTCAAAATCCCCACTATTTACACTTTGTGTAACAATTTTTTTCAAGTTTATTGGGGGCAAGCATTTGCCTTGAAAATATGATATAAACCTTACAAATTATGTCAGTTTCACTTACTAAAATGGAACTTTTCTTTACCAACATATTAAAACCATCTACAGCACAGAGAAGCATAGATCCTATAACTCATTCCATCACTTTTCTTTTTTACATTCTCTAATTATGTTAACATTAATGTGTGTGCTTTATAAATAATTTTGCTGCTGCTAACAACATATTGATGAATAGTGTCTGTATGTTTAATATAGCCTAGTATCTTCTTCTTAACTTCTCAAAACACTTAATCATCTGGACTGAAAATCTTACAGTCATCAAGGCTTCTCATCCGCTGTTTTCCCTATGCGATGTTTACTGGGTAAAGTTCTTATACTTTCACTGGATTTTAATGTGGTGATAACTTTATTTGTGCTGCAATGTGATATTTTATTCATACGCTAATAAATAAAGCTTGCCTGGAGGTCAGAGGTCATAGCGAGCCATAAACAGAAGTCAGGCGGTGGTAGCCCACGCCCTTAATCCGATCACATGGCAGGCAGAGTCTCTGTGTGGTCAAGGACACAGCCAAGCATGATAACATGAACCTTTAATCCCAGTACCAACCATAGAGACCTGGAGGTCTGTATAGACATGAAGTGACGAGGAAGTCATGTGGCTGGGCTTAGAGCCAATGAGAAGGCAGAACAGGAAGGCAATAAAAGCACAGGTCGGACAGGAAGACGCTCTCTCTGTGGAAGCTACAGCGAGGTGGTCAGCTAAGGCTGGTCATGGCTGTTCGCTCAGATCTCTTCAGCTATCACCTCTGCATTCGACTCTGTGTTTCTTATTTACTAAGATTGTTAGAAATTCGTCTATGTTGTAAATCTTTAGCAGAATCAAAGCACATGCCAGACTGATGAAAATACCTTATTGTGATGTATGCTATATAACTTTTTTATTTATTTGTCTATTTATTCATTTAGTATTTAATATTTTATTGAAAATAGATTCTTCTCGCATACAATACATCCTGACCACAGTTTCCCCTCCCTCCTCTCTTCCCAGCTCTCACCTTTCCTCCCTCCAGATTCACTTTCTCTCCCTCTGCCTCCCTTCAGAAAAGAGCAGGCCTCCAAGAGAAGATAGCCAAACAGGACAAAACAAGATACAATATAACAAGGCAAAAGCTCTCATGTCGAGGTTGGACAAGGCAACCCAATAGGAGGAAATGAATCCTGAAAACAGGCAAAAGAGTCAGAGATAAACCTACTTGCTCCCACTCTGAAGAGTCTCACAGGGACACCAAGGTAACAGCCATAACATATACAGAGGATCTGGTGTAGACCTGTGCAGGGCCAGTGTTTGCCGCTTCAGCTTCTGTGAGTAGTTTATTTGGTGTGCCATGTTCTCCTGGTGTCTTCCATCCCCTCCGACCTTACAATCTTTCCTCCTCTTCTATTGAGTTCTCTGATCTCCGAGGGTTGGAACCCAATAGAGACCTCCAATTTCGACTCTCTCTACACATAATATTTGGCTGTGGGTCTCTGCATCTGTTCCCATCATTTTCAGGATGAAACCTCTCTGATGATGACTGGACAAGGCACTAATCTATGAGTATAGTAGAATATCACTAGGAATCATTTCATTGACTTTTTTTGGCCTGTCTTCTTAAAAAGATGTATTCAAGGTCTATTTCAATTTATTTTACTGTTAGAGAGGATGGAACATGGCTTATAAATTCTATATAAATTCTTTCCTATAGAATAACATTACAATTGATTGATCTTGTTTTAAAAATCCAAGAAGGACAACACACTTTACTTGGGCAAATGGGTTTAAACTAAAACATAAATGCAGAGAATTTTTCCACTTTTCAGAGTAGTCTGGTTGTAAGTTTTGGTGTATGGTAATGTTAATTTTTCTCCATCGATAATATGAAACAAGTCAACAATAATTAAGTATTGCCCTCTTGAATGCAGAATGCTCTGCTAAAGCAAAGCAGAAGTACTCCATTTGGATGTAACATCAATAGCAACATATTTAGGCATGTATATATGCATGAGAAGGTATGATGAGTCATTGTGAAGGACTGAGTTATTCATGTACAGATATTAGATTTACAATGAGCTATATTCTGATAAGCTTGACCTAAAATCAAAGTACCCTAAGTTGAAAATAAATTTAAAACATACCCAATCATCATAGCTTAGCAACTAGTACACCATGGAGCATTGGTTATTTATGTCTGCTAACCTTGGCTGACTGGGAACCAGCACCCAGAAAGAGCATCATATTGCATATTGCTAGCCCATGAAAGGCTCAAATTCCAAAGTCAAAGTAGTGTTTCTATTGAATGAAAATGCCTTTCATAGTATCATAGAATTAGAAAAAGTTTAAAAGCTTATTGATTTTTTTTCTGCCTGCTTAATATTTTTTCTGATAAGCCATAAATTTATGGCATTAAGCCACAAATTGAATATTTACTAGTTACTTTTATAAAAGTATAAGTACCATCATTGTAAAGCAATGAGAAATATATAAGTCCTCCCTACAGGGATACATTGTTTTGGGGCACACAGAGTTTCTAAACTCCAGAAATCTTCAAAGTGAAAAATATTTTTTTTTGTTTCTATGGCTGTTGGCTCCTGTATCCAGATAAGACTCAGATGGGTGCTGGGTGCTGGGTGCTGGGTGTTGGTTGTCCTCAAACATGTGATTAGAGCATTCACAATTTCACTGCCTCCCAGCTCCTTATCCTTATCTACAGATAAAGGACAATGGCTAGAGATTTGATTAATCATCAATGACTAATTGTTTAATCAATTTTGCTTCTATAACCTGTTTTGTCAATTATTTCAAGTATGTGCCTTTAAAAAAATCACTTTGCCTTTTCAATTTCCACCTCTATAACTTCTTTAAATAAAGTATCCCACTGTTTTCATTTTTAACTTTTAAAAATTATCATGCAAGATTAACTATTTTGAAATATGTTTCAGTTCACCTTCAGTGATGTGTGAACATATAAGTCCTGAGAGTGGTGATAGTCCCTTCCTTCATCAGGAACTCTGGTACTTCCAAAGCCTCTGCTTCTTCTTTCCATTTCCAAACCCTTGGCAATCACTGCATTTATTTCTGTCTCTAGAGACTTAACTATCCTGAACATTTCATATAAATAAAATCATAGAGTATGTGATCTTATAATCCTGGATTCTTTTACTTATTTGTAATGTTTTAAAGGTCAGACATGTTTTTAGCATGTATCAGTATTTCATTCTTTTTATGGCCAAGGAATGTTATGCTTAGCATATACACCATAGAGAATTCTCTCCTCTTCTATTGTTTGGAAAAATTTAATTTATCTTTATGTGGATCATTTTACATTTGTCTCCTTTGGAGTTTGTTAAGATTGTTAGACATGTAGATAAATTTTTAATGAAAACCTGAGCACTAATACTCTGAATTTCTTTTGCACCTTCTCCACTACCTTTCCTTCTGTGGCTCCCATTTGTGTACATTTGTACACCTGATATGTACCAAAGATCTTCTAGTCTCTGGTTTTTTGTTTGTTTGTTTGTTTTCTCTTGCTGTTTATATGTGTGATATTTCTCACATTGGCTTAACGCTTAAGTTCTTGGAGATTTTTTCCCCTTGTCTATTCAAATCAGCTATGTAAAGTCTATTGAGTTTTCTATCAGGATTATATTTTCCTGCTTTAGAAAATTTGATCTGGATATGTGTGTGTGCACGTTTTCAGTAGAATTTTTCTCTCTGTTTTACCTATGTGTTCATGGAGTTTTCATATTGAAGATAGTTTCAGTAAAGCCGTCTTCTAAAATTCTGATTTGGTGACATGGTGTACTCCCCTCCCTCTTAGAATACACAATAAATAAATAAAAAAAAACATTTAATTTTGAAAAACAGACATTTGGCTATTAAAATTTAGCAGATTTGGAATTACTGTTCATTCTCCTCAGCATTTGTTGTTCATTGTGTTTTGTAGTTGACTGTTCAGTGACATTTCTGAACTGTTGGTAAAGTTCACATTTTTGTCATGTATGAGACTTGAAGACTCTAGTCTTTAAATTGTCATCAACTAGTGTTTTGCCAGAGATTTTCTTGGATGTCTGGGTTCCTATTCTAATTCAAAAAAGAAAGGAGAGGAAGGATTAAAAAGGAAGAAGAGAGAAAGCAAGATATTCTCACGCTTTGTTTTTGGAAACAGTTTCAATATGTAGGTCAGGCTGGTCTTGAACTTGAAATTCTACTACCTTCACTACAAATGCTAAGGATTATAGATATGTGGCAATGAAGATATTTCAATAAACATTGTTTTAGAGAAATAAAAGAAAATCCCTTTCCAGTATCTGCAGACTAGCTCCATGCAGGATAATGCCTTCCAGGTGAAGACACATTCCCTCTAATTCTACTTCAATTCAACTTTTTTGATGGTGCTGAGCCTAAAACTCCACCAGGGTTAAAAGCTTAGTACATTCTCAGTTCTGCTTTGCACATGCATCTCACTCCTCATGTGTGTATCGGTGTATTTTGTCTTAGTGACTTTGTTTTAGTTTTTAATTATGTGAATAATGTTTGTGTCTGAGTGTGGGTTTGTGTATGCATGTACAGTGACCACAGGGGCCAGAAGAGAGTGTTGGAGAAGAGAGAACTGGAGTTACAAGAGGTTATGAGCAAAGCTGTCCATGTGGATGTTGGAAACATAAAAACAAGAGCAGTATGTGTTTTAAACCAGAGATCCATCTCTCCAACTGCATGTGTGCAGCTTCCTAAATTTTCTTGTGTATATAAGGGGTTTTCCATGATCTGAATGCCTAATAGTGCATGCTGCTGTTTCCTTCCCAGGCAATCAGTAGATTTTTCTCTTAATGTGATACTTTGTTCCATACAGCATCAAATGTGTTTGCCCTATAACAGTTTCTGTAAGTGCCTTCTCGGAAGGCATTTTTCCTATTTTGGCCATTTAGAACTGTTTGTCAAGCACTATCAGTTGATTCTGACAGTATATCTGTGACTTTTTTTTGTGGGGGAGGGGTTATTCTGGAGAGAGGGTCTATTATTATTACTACTTTATCTTCATTTGGCCCTCTTTCTTTTGAAAGTGGGTGCGCACTGGTTACAACAGCTATTCTGGAGGAATGGCTTGACATGAGTAAAGTCTACATTCCAGCACGTCAGTCGGGTGGGACAGTGTGAGGAAATGAATCCAATATCCACAACACAGAGAAAATGTGATGCTTTCATACTTCAGATGGGTCAGTTCCTACCTGCCAGTGACCATGTCACAGGAGCAGCAGGTGGCAATTGAAGTTCAAGTTGTCAACCCACCAGGAGGCAATACCCCCACCATGGGTGATTCTCAGTTAGGCAAGGCCCCAAGACCAGAAACCCCTGGGATGTCTTGCTTCTGCTGTGCCTTTACATGTTTGCTGCTGCTATCTCTCTCTGGTATCTAGCATGGTATAAATGGGTGTGTGGAAATCCCCACTGCAATGTAGTATGTTTATCTCATGGAAACATCCCATTCTACTGAACATTTTTACCTGTGGATTATTATAAAGATGATTCCTTCCTAAGCTGTGCTGGTCTAACTGATAATAGTAATGTTAGCGTATACAGAGCTTTGATGAATAAAAGTAAATACAAGGAAATGTTGCACAGTTAGAGCCTATAAGTTTCACTTAAGGAGCTGCATAGATTGTCGCTCAAGTTAATGATTAAGAGAAACAATTGAGTCCCAGGAGCCAGACTAGCTCAAATTCCTTTAATCTTAATGATAAAACATGCAGTCACAGGTTTTGGTGTGCATCATTAGCTAAAACAAAGCCTTATAAAAACTTTAAATCAGTTGTTTTGAAAATAGCCTTAAAATGAAAAACCCCAGAAAACAATCTAAAGTTCACAAGGTCAAAATACAAATACAAATACAAAGCAGCCCAACTATTACTAGTTAACATATTTTCTTGCTAGGGTTGGTTGATGATCAAAGATGATGATTAATTCCTTGTACCCATTTCTGCCCTCAATCTCCTAATATAAAAAACAATTGATGAGTGGGTATGTACCCTAAAGATCTAAAGTACAGCTGGCTGATAGTTTTTTATGTATAAAAGTTTAGGTTTGTGATTCCTTTAAGATTCCTTATAAGACTAACTTTCGAAGTAAATAGTAAAATGATTGATTCTTTCTTTGTAACCAAAATATGCAGCCTGCCAAGAAAAAGAGTTGGCTATGGAAAATATATGTTTTTACCTGTACTCTGTAGGAATTTAGCAGAATCACTGTATCAAATAGATACTAAAATGAACAGCTGTTTTTCAGAAGTACTTTGACCTTGAAGAACCTTTGTGGAAAACAGTGATTGTTTTGCTGAAGGGGCTTTGCAGCCATATCATGAGTTTTGTCACAAGACGGCTTGGGCACATCTGAGGCTCTTGTATTATTGTGTATTGCACATGATAAATAATAAAAAACCTTGGTCACAAGATGCCTCAGGCACATCTGAAGATGGGGAGGACGTGGGTGATCATTCCTTTATTGCAGTTTGTGAAGAGCATCCCTTAGGCTTTCTCAAGAGGCTGTGGACCGACTAATTTTTAAAGAAAACATTCAGAAAGTGAAGAATCTTATCTGACTTTGGTCTTGAGCATTGGCTCCAGTCAGGGACAACAGCTATGAATTGTATAAGAGTTTAAGTTTGCAAGATGAGGAGCATGTGGAGTGTTGCTCAAGTGTTTAGGGAAGGGGCGATTTTAAAAAGCCAAAGGTGTTGGGGTCTGACATGGTTCATATGTTTTTTCCAGGTTTAAAATGAATGCTGAAGCTTCAACTGAGTTACACAAATTCATGACAAAGGGGCATCTCCATTACCTGCATGTTGAGGGTGATTCTAGGTAAACTTGCTTTTCAAAATTTGCAAATTTTTGTACAGATATAAGTTTTCTACTCCTTTGTGCAAGTAGCAAGTAGTACATTTTGTGACTACATATTTAGGGAGTGTGTGTGTGTGTGTGTGTGTGTGTGTGTGTGTGTGTGTGTGTGAAATTGCCACACTGACTTCAAAAATGGCTTTGCTAGTTCATAATCCACAGTCATTGAACAGTAGTTCCTACTGTGTCACATCCTCCCCAGTGTTTAATGTGCCTTGGACTTTTGCTATTCTAATAAGCATGCAGTGGTACCTAGTGGTAGTGTGAACTTATCTGTACTTCCTTGAAATTGTAGTGTCAGTACTCTGCCTCCAAACTTTTCCTATTTCAAAATTACATTGGCTATTTTGTTCTCCTGCCTCTGCTGAGGAACTTGAGAATCAATTTGCTAACATCTACAAAATAACTTGTTGAGACTTTTACTAGGATTATATGTAACCCATAGATGAAGTTGAGAAGAATTCAGATTATGCCAATACTAAATCATCTGATCCATGCAGTGGGTAGGGTTTACCTGGTGGAGTTGTTGGGCAGATATTTCCAAAGTGAAATAATGGCACACCAAGTAGAGTGGCAGAGAGGACACACAGTTTTATCAGAACACATAAGGATGGATTTAATATAGGCATTGCTCTAGTTTGCTTTTCTGTTGATGTAATAAACACCATGACCAAAGGCTACTCAGGAAGGACAGAGTTTCTTTTACCTTACAGCTTACAATCCATCATCCAGGGAAGCCAGGGATGGAGCTCAAGACTGGAACCTGGATGCAAAAACTGAATTACAAGCCACAGAGGAATGTTGTTTCCTGGCTTCCTTCCACTTCCTGATCCCTACTTTTCTTATACAGCCCAGGTCCATCTGCCTTGGGATGCTACTGCCAACATTGGGCTGGGTCATCCTACATCAATCAGCAATTAAGAAGATGTCCCACAGATATGTCCCCAACCCAATCTGGTAGAGTCAATTTGTCAATCGAGGCTCCCTCTTCTCAGATGGCTCTAGTTTGTGTCGAGTTGACAAAAACTAACTAGTACAGGTGCTTTGATGTGCATTCACCATTTCTTCACTATTCTAAAGTTACGAAGGTGAGACTGTGTGGAAGGAGCATTAGCTCTTGCCATATGAGGTCCTTTTATAGCAGGCTGGGGTCTCTCTCCTCTGACAATGAGATTACATTTCTTTATCTTTATTTGGAATGCACAGAATAAACAAGCTAATGATATTTAAAAGTTTCGATTCCTTAATAAAATTAATACACATTTTGTTTGGGCAGAAAGGATTTTGTAATGTGGTAAGGATGTAATGATTGATATTATTAAGTCTTGAAAGCATTATATTAAAGTAACCTACATGTATAAAGACAAATACTGCATAATTCCACCTACGTGTAAACTCTAAGAAAAATTGAACTCACAAACAGGAAAATGGATGCCTAAGGGAGAGGGAGAGAGGGAGAGGGAAAACTACACAGATGATAAAAAGGTATAATGTAGCTGAAAGTTTTCCTGTGTGCTGCCTGGCCCACGGTCAGGACAAATCTCTCACATCCACTGGTCTGTAGCTGCTCAGACCCAAATAAACACACACATGCTAATATTATTTTTAAACTATGGACATGGCAGGCTTCTTGTTATCTAGTTATTATATCTTAAATTAACCCATTTCTATAAATCTATACTTTGCCACGTGGCTCGTGGCTTACTGGTACCTTTACATCTTGCTTCTTTTGGTGGTGGGTAGCAGAGTCTTCCCTGTTCTGTCTTCTTCCTTCCCCTCTCTCTCTTTAGAATGTCCCACCTAACCTCACCATTGGCCAAACAGCTTTACTTATCAACCAATCAGAGCAACACATTTTCTCAACATACAGAATATCATCAATGTAAAATTTCTATTCCATGAAAAAAATAAGTTCAAGAAGTTTGCTGTTCAACATGGTGGCTATTGAAAGTAAGTTAATAAGAGGTTTTAAATGTTCTTATTACAAAATGGTTTATGAGATAATTCATATTAACAAACTTTGCTGACCCATTTTCTGGCATATATAACTCACTGGCACAGGAAGAAACTTTTTGAATAGGTCCCTGACTGCACAGATACTAAGACTGACAATAAATGGAACCCTATGAAACTAAAAAGCTTCTGTGCAACAAAGATACTGTTATTCCAGTGAAGAAGCTGAACACAAACATGAAAAAAGCCTTACCAGCTATACATCTGACACAAAGTATCTAGAATATACTAAGAAATACAAAATAATCAAACATTAAGAAAACAACCCAATTTAAAAATTGAGGCAGGGAACTAGGGGGCAGGGAGAGTTCTCAAAAGATTAAAAACAAATGGCTGAGGAATATTTTTTAAAAGTCTGGCATTCTTTATCATCAAAGAAATACAACTTGCTGAGTCTATTAAGTGTTGCTCATATACATCTCTTACTAGTTCTTTTTAAATTGAGCATAATGCTCCATACTGGTTAGCCAATTAGGAGGCCCCTCCTTGGAGGACAATTACTACTTCTGCTCTCAGAATCTTTTAGTTGCCTGTAATTCATTGTCTATCAGTGGGGATCAGTGAGATGCCTCCCTTCCACATTAGCATGTCTCTTGATGTCTTGTTTAGATAACTTTGTTGTTGATATATCATGGGTGAAGCTCCTCTGTCATTTCTAGGAGTCACAAGCTCACAACAAATTTCCTGGCCCTCTGCCTTTTATAGTCCTTAAGTGCAGAAGTTGTGTAGTAGATATATCCATTGGGGCTGGACATCCTAGGAACAGTTTTTCCTCTGTATTTTGACCACTTTGTGGCTTCCTGTATTGGAATCTTTCTGTTACAATAGAAGCTTTTTCAAGGGAACTACAATTATCTGTTGGTATAAGGGTAAGTATTTAGAATAAAGTTAGGAGTTGTACTGGTTTAGTAAAGTATTAATAGTAGGTTCTCCTCTAATAACCATAACATCACTGACCTTGGGTAAATGGCTAGATTTCCAATACTAGGAAGGGTTTCCCTTCTGATGAGCAGGCCTTATGTCCAATTAGACAGCACTTAGTTACCACCAATGTATGAATGCCACTATTAGACTCTATAGATTCTCACAATACTATGTCATTGTTATGGCTCACCGGTTTCACATCTCAATATAACGATTGGTTACTTTCCTCCCTTGGCAGCTAAAATAGCACATTCTGGGATTATGAAAAGTTAGTCCTCCAGAAGGAGGCTTCAGACCAGACACAGTTTAGATCCCTTGAGTCCTGTGTCCTAAAGGAAGCACCTTCAGTAACAGGGTCTGACCTTCAACCTCTGGGAAATATTCAAGACCAATGGCTCTAGCTTGAATTATTTGGGGAATCATTTGGAATCTTCTGACCAACAACTGAAGAGGGGAATTTTTATACCTGATACTAGTTTTTTTTTCTTTCTTTTTTTTTTATTTTAGAAAAGTTTGTGGCTTGGGATGAGGTTTCTCAGCCCAAGTGTCTTAACTTCATTTAAGTTTCATGTACATGCATAAAATTTTATTTATTATATATATTTTTAAATAAGAAATAACATGATTCCTTAAGGGAATTTTTAAATATCCTTAGTGACTTTTTTCCTCCTCTTTCTTCTGCTTCTGTATTGACTTCCCTGTCACATCCACAATTGAATCCCATTTTCTCCAATTATCCCTTCATATAACTTGTATCCTGATAATCTCCTCTCTAATGCTTCCTGCTCTATGGTACCTTCTGACTTTCCCACAGTTTCTGTGGTTTCTCCAAGTCATATATGTTGGTTAAATGGCGCGCTGCTCATGACTGGCCGCTGCATGCAGTGGTCATGCCAGTGGAGGAGAGTGCTGATCGGAAAAATCATAAGCCATGGTTACCTTTTTAGAGCTTTATTGGGGGGGAGAGAGAGGGAGAGAGAGGACAGACGGAAGGAAGGAGCAGAAAGGAAAGAGAGGGACGCACAGAGGGCCCACCTGCTTTTTAGGCTGGAACGCTGTCACAGGCTGATGACATAATTAAGGACAGACTCTTACATCCCAGACTTTCGCTTATTATAAAAAAGCAGGTAGATGGGAATTGGGGCGTCGTTCCTCTCAAAAACTGCTTCCAGCTGACAATTGGACATCGGTTGGCTCTTGGGGGAGTCTTCCGAGGTAGACAGGCATTGTGGGATGCTGTCTGTCATCCATTTGCTCTTGAGACATGTGTATTGGTGTAAATATTAAGGCCACTCCACGTAGTTAAAAGGAGATTTATTTAAAGGCGTAACTCACAAATGAAGGGATAGGTAGATGATGGGTTCTGGAAGAGACGCAGCGCAGTCCGGCGGTGTTCTCTGGAGAACTTTCCTCGGTCTACCTCTCGCGTCCAGGTCCAGGAAACAAGAGAGCGCGCATCCAGGTCTCAGGTCTTTAGGCCCTCCCTTGGCCCCGCCTTGTAGGCATGATAGTTACGGAAGCCTCAATGGGGGTTGGAACTTCCAGACCAAAGCTGGAGTGGCTACCCACTACACATGTATCCCTCTTGGCTGTGGCTGGGAACTTTCTGTTTGACAAGATGCTGGTGACACAGAAAAAAAAACTTAGAGAGAGAAAAGAATCATTATTATTTTATGTTGACATTTATCTGAGGTAGATCCGGTCTGTCCCTATGGATTTTGAAACATGTTAAGCTTTATCAGAGACAGATTATTTTAAAGCACCTGTTTTCTTTATTAGTTTGGCATCCAGGAGACAGGTGATCAATTGTTAAAAGCATCTCATAGTAATAGATGTTTATATTAAAGTCTTTTTATAGCACCCAGATGCTTTATGGTCTGGGGTGTAAATATCTTTAGCTGTTACTGTTTCTTACTTGGTGATCTCTGGACTCCAGTTCTGTGGTGGTCCTGTATCATTGGCTGAACAGTGAGTTAGAACAGGGAACTGGGAAGAGAAAAGCTTGTGGTGCATGAGAATTTATTTTTTTGGAATTAGGGGCAAGGCAAAGATCAGGGCCCTGTCTGTATGCACGTGAGAAACACAGGCAGTGGATCTGGAGTGAAGCAATGAGCTCTTATTTTAGGTGGAAATCTTTTTCATTAAGTAACTCTGAAAGTGCAATTAAATCTGGTGAGGTGGTAAGGCTGTCCTCTGTACCCGACAATAAAGGAGAGATGACATCCCAAAAACTCCCTGGACTGAGTCAGTGGCTCTGGTGTCCAGAAGGAAAGGAACAGATCACTTCCCTGCTGCGTTCTGGGTTCCCTGCCATGTCTGTATCCAAGCCTAGGTCTGCTGGAGGTCTTAGCTTGATGTACTCATGCATCTTGGTGCCTGGGGGCAGTCAGCTGACTCTTTGTCTTTCTAGGTGATACTTTTAACAAGGTTGTTGATGGCCTGGCAAGGCATTTTCTGTGGCCTTTTCCTCACTTAAAACAGGGACCCAACAGCTTTTGGGAGTTAGTGAGTGCCAGCACTTGGCAATTTTGTTTTCTTGCTTTTATCTCTTCCCTGGCACACCTTAAATGCCACAGATGACTCTTTTGCCTGTGGGGTCAGGAGCCTTGTTCTCCAGATGCTTAAGTTTTAGTCGGGGAGGTTTGGGGAACAAGAGACGGATTTTACTCCGTGTTCTGATTTTTTTTTCTGATGATTGGTGGTTCAAGGACAGCTTTTGGAAGATCTGCCAGGAGGCAGACTATAAACCGATCCTTTTGGAAGACTTGTCTGAGGCTATAAGCTGATTTTTGGCTTAAGAGCCATCCTGACTACTGTAAACTTATTTGTATGGATCTTAGCTGCTTCCAGACCTGTCTGTGTCTCTCAAGGCAGTTTGAGAATGGGTGGGTGGAGTTAAGGTGAGTTAGGGCAAGAAACCGTAGAAACCGCCCAAGCCCACCCATTTGAGCCCGCCCACTGCCGGCGGAAGTCAGACAGAAAAGGTTGTGCAGAAGTGGGGAAGGAGAAGGGTTTAAAGCTTTAGTAGAAAGCTTGGGGATAAAGTAACTTTTATTTGTCCGTTTGCTGGCAGAAGTTCCCACGATGCTGTTATGTGGCCAGGTTTAGGCTGTGCCCACCCCTATCTGTCAATGTAGGTGGTAAATGTATCTGCCCCTTTGTCTCATGGCTGTAGCCAAGAGAAAAATAAAAAATTCAAATAACAAACCGGGATCAGACTACAATTTCGGGCATCCCCAAGAGTGGAGAGAGATCTATGAATCAGCTCAAGTCACAAGTCCTCTTCATCAAGGGTTCGTGAGGGCTGCGACTGTACTGTAGTTAGTCCACCGTTGAACCCTAGACACCATTTACCCCCTCGTCAGGAGCAAAAATGTGCCTGCCCTTGCCAGGACACCCCTGGGGTGTCCATCGCAAAGAATACAGCTCAGACTACAGGCTGATGATGTAATTAAGGACAGAATCCTTATAATATATTCACATCTGAAGATTTTGAGCTACAGAATCACAGATGAAACAAAACATGTGGCATCTGTCTTTTTGAGTCATTTCCTCACTCAATATAATCTTTTCTAGATCCATCCATTTATATGATAACTTCACGCTTTAGTTTTCCTTTATTTCACAGTGTTTATATGTCATAGTTTTATTATTCATTCATCAGTAGAAAGATGGCTAGGTTTTTTCCATTTCCTAGCTATTATGAATAGAGAAGCAATAAACATGATTGAACATCCTTTGGGCATATACCAAGGAGTAGGCCATATGGTGGATTTCATTTCAGTTGTTTGAAGCATCTCCAGACAGATTTCCTGAGTGGCTATGTCAATGCCACCAACAGTGACTGAGGGTTCCCATTCCTCACATCCTCTTTAGCATTTGCAGTGGATTGCTTTGTTGATCTTAGCCATCCTGACTTGAGTAACATAAAATCTCACGGCTGTTTTGAGTTGCATTTCAGTAGGAGCAAGGGATGAAGAATGTTTTTTGAATTATCTTACTCATATTTATTTCTTCTTTTGAGAACTCTCTGATCAGATCCATAGATCATATTTTGAATGGATCATTTGTGGGGTTTTTTTCTCTTTGATTTTTTACTTCTTCATATACTCTGGACATTGATCTACTCTCAAATGTGTAGCTGGTAAAGATTCTCTCTGATTATCTGGGCTTCTTCTTCACTCAGTTGATTATTTCCTTAGCTGTGCAGAAACTTTTAAGTTTTATGAAATCCCAACTGTTGGCCTTAATTCTTGGGTGTGGTGGGACACAAGAATATATTATAGAGATTCCACTGTGTATTAAAGCTATATTTTAACCAGCCAAGGCTCTGTCAAAAGGCAAGCCATTTATTATGAATATTTGGTGTTATCCAGCCTTTAATATTTCAGCTGTGTTCTGCTATGAAATTCTTGCATGCCCAAATACTCCCAGACCAATTAGCAAACAGTTCAGCTCCTCAGACCTGCTGAACTTCTAGGTAACTAACTGCCTTGCTGGAGCCAGTACTTGGATAAGGTGCTTAGGCAAAGACAAGCTGGCAGGAGATTCATCTCTTTGTTTCTTGTACAAATGAAGCTCAGACCATCCCCTCACCTTGAGGCCTATCAGGCTCTCCAGAGCAATTGACTGAGAACAAAAGAGGTTTTTACATATCAAGGTGGAAGGTAGAACAACATTCCTGAGGAGGCAGAGAACCACATGGCCAGGGAGAGAAGAAACAGACTTTCTGTAGAGAGGACGGAACAGCATGACCAGGAAGAAGAGAAGAACACAGAGGTAATGTAGATGGTAAGGCAGAACTCTTGAGCCAGGAGTAGAGAGCAAGCAGAAATGGAGGTAGAAGAAACAAAGGACAAAGGTGAGGCAGGAAGCATAAGAGCTTAGTCATTAGCAGGACTATGAGAGGGAACTGGACAGAATTGAAGCTATGGAGACAGGATTTCATCCCAGAGAAATAAATAGATGGATAAGGAGGTTGGTGCATCTAGAGTTATTCCTGTCCTGAATACCTGACAGAGCTGTAGCTGAATAGATGAAATTTTGTCTTAGAGGAATAACGTTAACATACATAAGAGCATAGTATAAGTAGATTTTTTCCCCTCAGATATTTCACACTGATGTAGTGAAATCCCTGGACCCTGGGTAATTCATACTTGGGCCAATGGAGTCCTAGTCCAAAAGTCCTTTCCTATAACTATCTTTTGTGGGGTATTGTGTATGTTTTCTTCAAGCAGTTTCAAGTTTCACATTTAGATATTTGATCCATTTAGAGTTAGTTCATTCTTTTACCTGTGGACATCCAGTTTTCCCAGTCTCATTTGTTGATGATGCCATCTTATCTCCAGCATAGGCTTTTGGCATCTTTGTCAAATATCAGATGACTGTAGTTATTTGTACACATGTTTAGATCTTTGATTTTGTTCCATTTGTCTATATGTCTGTTTTTGTACCAGTATCATATTGCTTTTGTTACATTTAGCTCTGTAAACAGGTCTACATTTCTGATACACTCTGAGGGTTGTTTTGGATTCTGGGTTCTTTCATGGTTCCAAATGAACTTTAGGATAGTTTGTTTTCCCATGTCTGTGAATGAGCTAAGGATTTTGATTTGGATTGCATTGACTCTGTAAATAACTTCAGATATAATGGTCATTTTTACAATATTAATTCTACCAATCCATGAGCATGAGATGACATTCAATTTTCTATAGTCTCTCTAAATTTTTTTCTTCAGAGATATAAAGTTTTTGTTATAGAGGTATTTCATCTCTTCTGTTAGGCTGAGTCCTAGATATTTTATTTTTTGAGGCTACTGTGAATAGAACTGTGTCCATGATCTCTTTCTCTGTGTAGATTTTACTAGTGTATAGAAAATTGGTGTACTGACTTTTTTGTAAGTTGATACTATATCCTGCCACTTTGCTGAAATGATCATTTCTAGTTTTCTGATGGAATTTTAGGGATATTTTTGTATAATACATGATTTGCAAATAAGGATGTTTTGACTTCCTCTTTGCCTATTTGTATACCTTTAATTTTCTTATCTTGTCCTATTGCTCCAGTTAGTACTTCAAAAACTATACTGAAATGGAGTTGGGCTGATGGGTAGCTTTATTTAATAGGATTTCTTCAAGCTTTTCTCTACTTAGGGTGGTATTTGTGTGGGCTTGTCATATATAGACTTTATTAATGCTGAAGTATGACCCTTCTGTTCCTACTGTCTCTACTACTTTCACCATATTTTCAGTAATAAGTTGTTTTTATCTTCATAAGTTGTACACTTACTAGAGATTTGTTTTCTGTCAATGTCAGATTTTATTGCCTTATGATCAGACAGGGTGCATATAATTATTTCAATCTTTCTGAAAACCTTAAGACTTGTTTTGTGTCTCAGGATATGGTCTATTTTAGAGAAGCTGTGCTGCTATGAAGCATATATCTATATAGATAGATAGATATAGATATAATATGTGTTTCCTTGTTACATATTATGTATATGTATATAATTTATGTATATATGTATGTAAGTATGTTTGTACATACAGATGTCTCTTTGTGTGTGTGTGTGTGTGTGTGTGTGTGTGTGTGTTTGTATGTTGTGTGTGTGTATCCTTTGTTGTTTGGGTGGAAGATTCTATAGATACCTTCAATTAAGTACATTTGATGAATGGTCTTATTTAATTCTGATGTTTCTCTGTTCTTATTTTTTGTTCATATGCCTTGTTTATTGGAGAAAATTGGGTTTTAAAGTCATTTAATATTACTGGGTTAATGTTCATCTGTGTATTTAGTATCAATAGTAGACTTCTTATAAAATTGGGTGGAACAGAACTTTGTATATATGTTTTGGAATGTAATGTCTTGCTATTGATTGTTCCCTTTACTAGATTGAATTGTCCTTTGCTTTTCCCACTAGTTTTAGTTGAAAGTCTATTTTGCAGGATATTTGGATAGTCACACCTGCTTGCTTCCTAGTCCCATTTGATTGGAATGTTTTTTCCCATATTTTATTCTAAGGTGTGGACTAAATTTGAGAAAGCTTTCTTTCATAATTTTGTTGAAAATATGGTCTAGGCAGTTGTCCTAGGATTCTTCACTTTTATTTATGCCTATACTTTGAAGATTTGATCTTTTCATGGTCCCACAATTCTTTCATATTCCTTCCCTATGCTTCCAAATTTTTGTATATTCTTTGCTCATTTGGTCTCGTTTCTTTACTTTATCTTTGAGTCCTAATATTCTTCTGCTTGATATAATCTACTTGTCAGTCTTTCTCTCACTTTTCTAGCTAGATAACTGACTTCTTTTTCAAATCAATCTTTATGTTTCAGTTTGAATTTTTTTCAGTAGTTCTCTTTATTAAATTTAGCTCTCAAATTGTATATTGTCTTTGTCATTTCATTAAGCCTTGGACATCTCTCTGGTATTTATTCTCTTTGAATTTATCCTCTTTAAGCTTATTCAGCTGTCTCATTGTGCCTTCTAAACTCTTCAAATTATTTGATGAAGTTTATTGTTATTCTTCTTAAGTTATTTTTTCCTGGGATTCATCTAAGTAATTCTCAATGGAGAACCTTTCTATAGGACTGCTGGATTTGGAGAACATACTATGTTATCTTTCACTTTGTTCTTAGGAGGAAATTTGGGCATAAGGACTTCTTATATTGATTGTGTGTGTGGTGTGCACATTACAGGGATGGCTGACAAACAGGATATGCCACTTGGCTTGAACCTAGAGGTTAAGAAAGGTACAGATTGGGCTTACCAGCTTGGGTTGGCCTGTGTTTGTAGGGCCAGACATAGGTGTGGAATTGGGGAGGATGCAGTTCGGGTTGGGACAGGTGGACTCACAAGCTAGACCAGAACTCAGGGTGTGTGGGTCTAACTGAGTCTGGAGGATGGACCTGACACAGGCAGCTGAGGGCAATTGTATTTGTGTAGAGTTGTGCTGGAGAGCAACATTAGGTCATCTGTGTCTCTGCACCATGTGGTTGGGCTAGAGAGTCTGGGAGATATGCAATTACTTTTTTTTGGCTGACCACTTGTTTTTGGACAGTCAATGAAGGGCTCATCTCTGAAGAAGACAGAGTATCTCTATCTCAGTGTCTTTAATTATAGGTTCATGGAATGCAGGGTGTCAAGCTTGAGTAGCAGGTGCTTTTATCTGCTGAGTCTTCTCTCCAGCCCAGAAAGTGAATTTTATATGAAAATGTCATCATCATTCCCCACTGGTAACTTTACTAATATAATCACCTGTACTTTTTTCCTTTTCATTTTTATTCAAAGGCCACAAAGCAAGGATGTTTACTTGTCAGACTAATGCCTGGGAAAAGACAAACAAACCACTAATAGTCTGGGGACAGTAGTATTCAATGAGTGAGGAAGGAAATACCACTGCCCAGTGGCATTGGAGGATTCTCCAAGGAAAGTGCTGGTCACTTAAGACAAACTTGTTCCATTTATAGAAAAAATGTCAGTAACTTACAGAAAGAAATGAGTTGGTGTGGACATGAGCCCAAATCATCCTTTTTGTCCTATAGGGTTCAATGAGGGCCAGATGGCAAGGTCTAGGGATATTTCATGTAATTTTTCTTGACTCACTTAGAAAAGAAACTTGGGAAGACACCCACCTTTATATCCTTTTTTTCTGATATTAAAAATATGTATCATTATATCTGCCTTATTTTTAATCTTTATTTTAGTGTGTGTGTGTGGGGGGGGGGTGCATGTGCATGTACAATTTGGTGTAGGTATAGTGGAGGCCAGAAGAGGGTATCAGAGCCTATGGATCTGGAATTAAAGGCACTTTTGAGCTGCCAGATATGGGTTTTGGGACCTAAACTCCAGACTTTTATAAGGACAGCAACTGCTTTTAGCTGCTGAGCCATCTGTCTAAGCTCTGGAACTAGATTTAAATCCAGCCTCATATCTATTCATTAGTCATGGGATGTACATTTAATAATGACTCAAAATATGTACAATAATTTTGTGATCATATTTCTATATAAGTTGGTAAATCTATATTTAAAAAATAAAAGTTCTTAGGCCATAGATAGCACACAATAAATTCTAGCAAACAAGAGCTAATAACCATAATATTAGCAGAAGAAAATATCATTTATGTTTCTGTATCTGCTTAATCAGGGAAGCCATTAATATTTTCATCACTGCTAATTTTATACATTTGTACTAAGATATCATTATGGAAATTATTAACTAATCTTATACCAGTTTCTATAAAAATTCTTCTTCCAACGTGTATCAGCTCATCATAAAAAGACCTTCAGACAATGAATCAAGAAACAGAAATGTTGGTGAAAGTGCATTTGCTAAGCATATCTCAAAATTTTAAATATAAACACGGCTCAGCTGACTAAATTCTAATGATAACTAAATGATAACAGTGAAGCAAACCCAGAGCCATATAAAAGCATTTGTGTGGAAATATACATTAACCCAGTGAAAATAAAAACAAAATAGTAACAGAAAATATGGGTAAGGATTATAGTTTCCAAGTATTGGGATTATAAAAAGCTTTAGCACATCCCATTAAAACACCTATCTCAAATTAAAATATAAGGTGCTGTTTCTAAAACTTAGTTTATCTTACTGAGTGCTGAACAATTAATATTATAATAAGTCCCATAATACATCAGAAGAATCAAATACAGTTACATAATCAAAAAAGGTTGTTAAATACAAAAGAAACCTCCTTGCACTGGTTAAGATTTCTGTGTGTTTTTTTAATATATCAATAAATATAAAGATAAAATACCATCTGCTAAATTAATCTGAATTTTTATTTGTAACCAAATTTTGAAACAAAAAATGTAGATTTATATTATGCAAACACTTGATAAACCAATATTCATGTCTATATCTTGATCTAGATCTATCTAAATATCATCTATCTATATCTCTACATGAATCCATATACATATACACATGGATACATGTATTCATATAGAAATAGATATATTCTATCACTTAATAATTAAAACATTAAGAACACAATAAACAAATGAGTAAAGTACACATAAAGAAATATAATTAGTAAATAAGAAAACTTCAAATTTCTAACAAAGAATCTGAGAATAAGGTATTGTCTTTGCTTATTAAAAAAAAACATAAGCATATAGTATAAACGTGGTAGCTTGGGAGATTCCAAAAGACCTACGTTTTGTTGGATTTAAGTCCTGGGCCTTTCAGATATATCTGGTCTTATGTAAACTATTAACCTGCCTCAACTTATTTTTGTGAATTTAGCCATGAAGTTTTTCTTTGGGGGATTATGGTAAGAAACTAACAACTTGCCGGGCGGTGGTGGCGCATG
Organism: Peromyscus melanophrys; assembly: GCA_902168415.1. Classification (NCBI taxonomy): domain Eukaryota; kingdom Metazoa; phylum Chordata; class Mammalia; order Rodentia; family Cricetidae; genus Peromyscus; species Peromyscus melanophrys. The sequence goes on along the minus strand of CABHPR010157195.1, from coordinate 29,094 downwards.
CCTTTAATCCCAGCACTCAGGAGGCAGAGCCAGGTGAATCTCTGTGAGTTCGAGGCCAGCCTGGGCTACCAAGTGAGTTCCAGGAAAGGCGCAAAGCTACACAGAGAAACCCTGTCTCGAAAAAACCAAAAAAAAAAAAAAGAAACTAACAACTTAATTTTAGTCTTATCAGTAGCTGCCAGTATTTGTCATATAACTGAGATTCACACACTATACTTCTTAAAAATAAATGGATATTGCTATGTATTGAATCTATGCGTTCACTCAAAAGGCGTTATATCAGAACTTGTGTTTTCTATAAACTAGCCAATCTACAACTCCATAAAAATTCTATAGAATAATGTCTACGACCTTAATGAACTCATGATCTCATAGCACCCTCTTCTCAGTCCTCAGCCACCAACTGAGCTTCCTGACATCTTTAGATTTCCTATGGGGCTCCACATAGTACCCCTAATATATCCAGGGGAAACATGACAAATAAATTTCTCCTACTACATGGTTTCACTTCTTCCTTGTGACTTACCTATGTCACATTTTTCTCTGTCAGGATTGTCCTGCAAAATGAATGGCTATCTTGGTTTATAGCCACTCTCAAAGCTTAACTGAAAAAAAAAAAAAAAAAAAAGAAAATGTAACAAAAGTTAAAGTGATTGCTGTGGTGAATGTTTCTGAGCAAGAAACTGCCTAAGCATATATATGTTCATATATTTAGGGTAGATTCCTAAAACTAGAAGTCAGTAAATAAAGGCACTTCCTGACAAGTCTGAAGCCCTGAGTTCAATCCTTGGGACCCACAGGCGTAAGGGAAAATAGACTCCTTCAAGTTGTCCTCTGATCCCCATGTGTGCACCATGTATGGCATGCATAAACATACACATACCTAAACAAACAACTAACAAATGAATGTAGCAAAATCATCTTAATTTAAAAATTACAATAGCTATTTTATTACTGCACCCTGAATGTACCAACTGACTATAAATGGATCAGCAATCATGAAAAGTGTAAGATCAGTAAGAAAAAATATAATTCATTTAAATATTGCAAAAGAGAACATTGTTGATAATGTACTACCATATAATATTTTTATTTGTTATTAAAAATAACTTCAAATCCAGCAATACCTCCTATAAAAACTTTGACTTAAAATTTATCCTAAATAGGTAGTACTTTATATGAAAGCATATTCAATATAGAACTAAGCACAGCAGAGAAAAATTAGGCAACACATACATCCATCAACTGAGAACTTACTCAGCACTGTTGTATGTAGCCACTTGAACTTTCTGTAGCCAGTTTGAAAGATATTCATGAATGGGTTATATGGAAAAAAAACCACTACTATGTTTAGGTTTGTTCTTATGTGTCCATTTTTGGTAGCATTTGGGGGCAGCTTATTACACCTTACCAGCTTTAGTTAGAAAAATACAGAAAATGTAAAACACAGACATGGGCATAACCATGATCCAATAAACATAAAATATGAAATGTAAAACTGATTATTTCTCTATTGCCACACATGCCACCCACCTCTAAGGGTTAACTGCAAACAGCTTGCGAAGTTTGTAGACATCACTGGAGTGCAGCATTGGAGATATTCAAATACACGTCTGTTGAAAGATCTTTATGTGTATGTGCAGGCATATCAAAATGAGATCAAAACTTTGGAATGACTGAGATATGATGACTTCCAAACTTTATTCAACAAAAGTGATGATGGTTCTATTAAAGGTGCGTAGTATACAAAGCAGCAATGCCAATGCAGACCTAGATTAAGGTTGCTAAAGTAATTAAAATAATATCAAATAATTCAGAACGTTTTTATAATTGTTGTTAAGAAATCAAAGGAAAAATAAGACCAGCAAAAATTTAATTAATTTATTCTCTGACAATTTCATATATATACATATAGAAATACATATAATTGGTGTTGAAAGAATTAGTCTTAATCTCTAAAGCAAATTTATGTTACTCAAATTAATGCCCACATTTAAATTGTATAAAACAGCCTCCCATTATCAGATATCAGGCTCTGATGAATCATTATTGATATGAATGTTAAAAGAGTCACAAGAATACTGAATGATATAAAACTGCCAAGGTAACATACTTTAAATAACATGCTAAACTTGCATGACATCAGGCTATCTTTTCAATTGCATGAATTTCAATAATTATACCTAAGAAGCAATGTTCCAAGAGAGGATAAATCTGGCTGTGGTAGATAACAGCAGACAAATAAACTGTAACAATAAGAGGTGGTTTATCACTCAGGATGTCAGGCAGCATACATAAAAATGGGAAAATATGTTGACATATCAAACCAACAAACACCATCAATACAACTCTTAGGAAGTTCCTTATGTATCCTAGTTTGTAAAAGGTTGCTTATCACGTTTTACATGGTTAATCCACACTTCTATGCTATAGTTACGATTAACAGTAGCAACTGAAGCTATTAAGACACATGTTTTCTCACAGTGGATGTAAGAAAGGGTAACTTTTAGAAGCTTTTCTTCCCCTACCAGGACAGCCTGGCTCAAGATCCTGAATATTCTCAATGTCTATCTCTGATGGAAACACTAAAAATTGCAGTGGGATTAGTGTTAGAAGTACCAGTCCCAGTCTTAGAGCTTTCTATAGGGCACTTAAATGACATATCTGAGGTGGTAGGAGAAAGAAGATAATGGGTATTGTTTAGTAAACACACTTGTTACAGTATCTTCAAAAGGAAAGGCTTATGCTTTAATGTCCATTCTCAGATGGGGGAATAAAGTGTACTATTCAAAACTCGTTTTCCAGTTGCATAGTTTATTGTCAGAAGTTGTTGCCAACTAGTACATAATTCAAATAGCACAAATGTGTGCTCATAAGTAAGGATTTCTAGGTGGCCACCTCAGTGGGACAGTGAGGACACTGCATGTTGCCTTTTAATCTAGGCCACCTTTAACCTCTTTCTCTATATGGTTCCTGAACGTCATCTTTGAGTACAATTATCCATCTGATCACATGATCTGGACATTCTTAAACTTAAGTGATAGAGACATTTGGACCAAAAAGTATAGCAGTCCATTATAATGTTGGGCTGGAGGATTGCTTCTTTGGAAAAACATAATACTACTCTTGGGAGCATCTGCTTCATTCTTTAATACCAACCTACTGCTTTGTAGAGGGAAGTTTCTCCACTCCCAGCCAGCCCTGATGTCCAGATGAATCTCTCCCACCCACGGTCCCACAGCCATTTATAAAATAATTACTCAGAGGCTTAATATTAATTACAAATTGTATGGCCTATGGCTCAGGCTTCTTGTTAGCTAGCTCTTATAACATAATTCAATTCATTTCTATTAATATGTGTATCACCACATATTCCGTGACTTTACCTGTGTCCCATTACATGTTGCTCCCCATTCTGCCTTACTTCTCTTACCATCTTTTGGATTTTCCTGTCTGGCTCCATCCTGCCCTGCCATTTGCCAATGCAGCTTTATTTATTACCCAATGGGAGCCACACATATTCACAGTATACAGAAAGACGTCTTACAGCACTGCTTAGTGGATAAGAATTTTATTCAGAGCTGAAGAGATGACCAGGTTTCTATTCCCAGCCCCCACATGGTGGTTTATGACCATCTGTAACTCCAGTTCCAGGATATCTGATGTACTTTTCTGATCTCTACTGGCACCAGGCAGGGATGTGGTGCTATACATTCAGGCAACACACTTGTACACATAATTTTTTTTAAAAAGAGCTTTATCCAGTCTTTTTAAAGTATAACATACATGTGATGGATTGAATAAGATGGGTTCCATAGGCTCATATATTTGAAAGCTTAGTCACTAGGGAGTGGCACTCTTCAATAGGATTAGAAGGATTCGGTGGTGTGGCCTTGTTGGAGAAAGTAGGTTACTTGGGGTGGGATTTGAGGTTTCAAAGACCCGTGCCAGGTCACCCCTCCTCTCTCTCTCTCTGCCTACAGATCAGGAGGTAGCTCTCAACTACTTCTCCAGCACCATAGCTGCCATACCTGCCACCATGCTCCCACCATGATGATAAATGATTAAGTCTCTGATGCTGTAAGCAAGCCCTGAATTAAATTCTATCTTTTATAAGAATTGCTTTGGTCATGCTGTCTCTTCACAACAACCATGACTAATCACTTGAATCTTGGGCAGTTCTAGTAATGCATGAATGGAAAACAAAATACTGACATGAGTTTATGTCAGTTTCCACTGACATAATATATTATATGCCATGATATTAGCTGTATGTTATTTTTTTTCTCTTATGTAACTGCCCAGGAATAGCAGGTAGACTAGGCTCCATATCACCCAGAGACTGACTGCCTCCTGGAGAATATCATACTCATCTGCATAGTGAAAGTTAATGACCATGCCTGATGCCCACTCGTGGAAAGGGGGAGGAATACAGAGGTTCACTTGTGTCAGAAGGACTAGTGTAGGGGTGACTTGCTTTCATTTCATCATGAGAACTCAATCATGAGTTTACTATGACCTTCAGAGCAGTGAGGAAGAATATC
>CABHPR010157195.1:0-18484 GCA_902168415.1 Peromyscus melanophrys | reverse complement strand
CAGAAAACTTATTTTCCTTAAAAAATAGTTAATCTCCTCTTTCAAAGGAGAATAGTTTAATACCATTCTTGAATATTTTTATGCTAGATCATCAAGGAAAGGGAGGTACACTCAGACATTGAATCTTTCTATTACAAATGGCAAATACACAGTGATTGGTGGACACATTTCACCGTAGTAATAACCCTCTGCTAGATTTTACTCTTTGTAAGCTATGAAGTCATGTGATTTTCTCTGAATTAACCAATTTCCTGTCACTGAATGGAGTCTTGTGAGTGACTGTCCTCTCAGCTAAGCAACAACCATCTCCACTTCAGCTGTGCCCTTTTGCAAAATGATCATCCCAGCTGGTTTTTTTTTTTTAACTGTTTACATCTTCTAATGGAGTGAGTATACTCTCACTTGAGTATCCAGCCACTCCCTACCACCAGTAGCACACAATCCTGCCTTAAATGCACATGGCCTGGAGGATGGGGGAGAGTACATACCCCAGGAAAGATTAGGAGATGGGGCTTCCATCTGTGTTGCTAAGTGAAAGCCATCATCCTTGCTGGGTAAAGGCTTTCCAGGTTTGGTCTATGACAGGGAGTGCACCCATAATAAGCCACTCCTCATCTATACTCTAAACTCATTGGTTCCCCTGAGTAATCTTTCAGCAGAATATTGCCACAATTTGTCATGGGGAACCTTAGGAGGAGAGTTATACTGCTTATATCTCCCCTTGGGAAGGAATTTTAGATTTGCATGTTTATTGCTTATCTATTTTAATACATTTTCATAACATATAGAACCTTTTTAAAGTATATAATAGCCTCAGATATTTTAAATGCTGTTTTATTAATTCTATGAGATTTTCATACAATGTATCTTGATCATACTCACCTTTGTCTTCCAACTCCTTCCATATGCATTCTCTACTCCTCCCCCCATCACTCACCCAACTATGACTTTTCTTTATATATACCCCCACCCCAAACGAATCTAGTTTGTGTTGCTCAACTAGTCTTGGATGTGGGGCCTGACCTGGAGTGTGCTCAATCTACCAGATGGTCAGATCATTAAAGATCATTGACTCTTCCTCTTCCAGCAGCTATCAGATGCTGATGGTATCTCAGCCAGTGCTAGGGTTTCATCTCGTTTTCACCCCTTTGAAAATGCTGAGGTTTTTGTTATCTTCAGCTTGGTCTTATATATGTTGTCACAATGACTTTGAGTTTCTGTGTGTAACTGCCCTGTCCTGTTGTGTCTAGAAAGCATTGTTTCTTCAATGTTGACACACATGTTCTGGATCTTACAATTTTTCTGTTTCCTCTTCCACAAACATTCCTGAGTTTCAGGAGGTGTGTGATATGGATATACCATTTATGGCTGAGCACTCTAAAATTTCTTCTCTTCATGTTGAACAGTTGTGGATCTCTGTTAATTGACATGTACTGTAGGGGAAGCTTCTCTGATGAGGACTGGAAGACACATTGATGATCCCAAAGTATTATTTAAAAAATTCCTTCAAATAGTATAAATTACTTTTTAAATGTTTTCATTATTCAAAGTGTGTTCCAGCCTCTTTGGAGAGTCCACATTCCTATGGACAATAGGGCCACATTGCTCCCGATCTCACATGACTTCTGAAAATTCAGAATCTTTGTAGTTGGAAATCTGTATTGTATATACAAGGATGTGCCTACAGGGAGACTTGAAGTTCAGCAGGAAAAACCTATAGTTTTGTTGTATTTCAAGATGCTCTAGAAACCTTGGAAAAGATTCTAAGCAAAATTTTAGGGGGAGAAGAGAACTATCTGGATGTTTTTCAATTCCCACCTTTTCTCTTCACTTTTCATCACAGTGGCCTCAGAATGAATTACCAGATAGAGGCTACAGTGAGCTATTATGATTCAAAAGGATTCTCAAGCAAAAGATGGCTCATTTTAAAGGTTGCATCATTTGTTATTGTGGGTTTTTAAAGGCTTCAAAAGTCACAAATGAAGATTGATTGATAGTTCAAAATAATAATAGTTACAAGCAGGATTTTAGGCAGGTGGGGCTAGCTGGATGGACAAGTTGGTAAGGAAACATTTGAGTGGGGATGCCTTTCCTTATCCCTTAAGTCTAACCACATAGACTAGTATTTCATCTGGAATTGCACTGGGTTCCTCTTCTGGGAGAGCCACCTGACTTCCTTAAGGTGTGTCTGTGATGGCATCACCATCACTCATCTTAAATCAGCTCCAGGGAGAGTAAAACTCCACTGGCTCCCAAGAGATCCTTCCAAAGTTCTGCACAGAAAGAAGATCCTGTGACTCGAGAGCTCTTTCAGTAAGTCTATGGGAATGCTGGCTAGGGGTCATATTGAATATCAAGTTGAAAGAGTCAGAAAAGAAAGACTCATTCATTATCTTATAATTCAAGGAAGTACCTGGATCCATTTAGGGATGAGAATGGGCAGAGAAGAATAGTTATTTGTGAAAAACTGTTTTCTTTTGATATTGTAAAGAAGTTGTTTTACAGGTCAGAAATAACTATAAACAGAAATATCTGTTTAAAAAAAAAGGTTAGGGATACAGCCTTAATCAAGAAAATAGATTCCATCAATCAAGTCTTTTGTAAATGCACATATCATATCACTGAGATAGGGTTTATATAAAACAAAAGATGTGGTAATTATAAAGACAGTTCATTTTACAGTGGCTGCTGACATGGTGGAGTCGTGGAAAGCAGAACCTCATAAATAGAATAAGTTATAGGCAATTCAGAGAGGTAACAGGGACCAAGACTCAAACATCTGTTGAATCTGTTCTCCAGAGCTCTGAGAAGCTGCCTTGAGCACGTGGGAGTTGTGTCTGTAGCCTAGAGACCCTGGGAAGCAGACTGTCATGGGTTTTGTACGAGTCGCAGTTCATACTGATGAAAATACTTCTGGTGGGGAGGGGCCTGTAGGCTCTGGCCAGTTCATCCTTTCCTCAAATTGTTGCATTTTCAGCACATGCTGTACTTATTCTTGAGAATTACAAGTGGTAAAAAGAGAAAAGTATGTCGTCAAAGCTAACTTGAAGTTAGTATTGTTAATATAAAAATTTGGAGAGGGTGGAGAAATGCCGTCTTGGTCCAGAATGGTTACTCTTCTTTCAGAGGACCAGAATTTGATTCTGTGTACCCGCATCAGGTAGGTCAGAACTGCTGGTAACTCCAGCTCCTGGGGATCTGATGTGCTATTCTGATCTCCATGGATATAGACACATATGAGTACATACATACACACAGATATATATGCATAAATAAAAATAAATCTGATTTTTAAAGATTAAATTTGAGTGAGTTAGGAAGACGAGTCTAAAGCTAGTAATCAGATCTAGACTAGAGTGCTCAGAATAGCTTCTGAAGCAGTACTCATTACTGTTATAGGACACAGGGCTCTTTCTGCAGGGAATAATGGGAAAAAATGAAAGGGGACTGATGGATAAATAGCTGTACTTTTGAAAGTGCCATGCTAGCATCTGACAATTGATTGGAGTACTAGAATTTATATCATTACTTCTACTTCCATCTTTACTTTTCTTTGTCAAAATTTCAATGTAAATTATAACTTATTGTCTATGTAAGTAAAAATGGGTAACTAAATTGTGTGCTTATTAAAATTCAAACTCTGACTCTTAGACTTAGGATTAGTATTCTTAAGCACCTTTTTGTTTGGAGATATGGCTCAGTGGGAGAACACTTGTCTAGCATGTACATTTTAATCATACATCTTATTCAATATAGGACTAACATCTAACTATCATGCTATATATTAAATATATTATACACTGAATCAAGAATATAAGCTCAAAATCAGGATGTATGTGACATAAAATATTGAATGATCTTTTCCATACATTCCTTCCCTAAACATCATTCTCTCCATTTTGAGCTCAGTGCTCTGTTAGGAACTGATCCAAAGAAAACTATTAAAGATAATTTTTTCTAATGTAATTTAGGGAGAATAACAGAAGAACTGGAAAAAGACAAATTTGAAACAAAGTAGAAAGAAACATAGATAGATGGATCAATGTTATAATAAAGTCAGAAAATGGCTTCTGAATGGGTGAGTAGTTAGTTGGGATTTGAAAAGAAGTATGCATTTGCCAAAGCAGTAAGGGGAGAAAATTCTAAGAATTTTTTCTTAGAAAAAAATTTCTTAGCAAAGAAACAGATTGACAAAAGGTAAAATCAGGCAGAGGAGCTACGTGTGGTGCCAGTTGAGTATTGTCTAAATGTTCCCATCATGGTCATTAAAGATTCTAATACTTATTAGAACAATTTTAGGAGGGTAGAAACTTGTAATAGAATTTATTTTTTCCAATTTATACAAAATTACCATTAATGTGAGTGGAGGTTCTGGTGGAAGTTTCTGTCTTCTTTTAAATAATGTAGCAAATTGGTATTTTAACTGTGCTTTATTTATGAGATTTTTTATAACATAATTCATTATTAATTCTTTGGGAATTTCATATCATAAACCCCAATCCTGCTCACCTCCACATCCCTCCATATCTACCCCTCACCACTGTAGCATCCCTTCCCCAAAAGGAAACCCTCTAAAATTAATTCAAAACAAAACAAAACAAAACAAGCAAACAAACAAACCACCTCCCTCCTCCATCTTTCCAACACCTCTTTATTTGACCTAGTGGCGTATGGAGCTGCAGTGTGTCACACATTATTCATTTTTATCCAGTTGGTCCCACTCACAAATGTTCACTGCAATGAGTCATTGGTCTGATTCAAGAACTCTGGCACACACCTGTCATTACTGGATCCTCACTGAAACGCTGTTGCCCATCATCATCATAGAGATCTTGTGGTTATTGTTCTGCAGGACCAGTTCTTTCATATGCTCCAGCAGGTCACAGATAGGGTAGATGTTAGGGTGGACCACCCAGGATGTGGGTCTGGGTGGTAGCTGAGATGGTCAGTCTGGGTTACTGGGATCACACCCCCAGGCAAGAGGTTTAGACAGCTCTCCTAGGCCCATGCCATTGGGGCTAACTCTCCCATGTACATGATGAGAGATGCAGCCATCTCTTTGGAGTGTGTGTTGGGGGCATCTCTCTTGCTGCAGTGTCCAGCGAGGGGCAGGGCCAGCTATCCCAGGGCCAGTGAAGGATAGGGCCTGGTCATCACAGCCCTTGGACTTCAACACACATAGTTCTTATGACCTTTTGTGGTAACATGGGCTATGGATATCAATGCAGACCCCAGCTGTGGACACAGACATGGCCCTAGGCAGCAGCTTGGGCCCTGGATGTCACCATGGCCCCAGGTGCCAGCACAGGCCACCCAGATTAGTTTGGCCCCGGTGGTAGCATGGCCCTTGGATGCCAACATGGTCTCAGGTGACTGACCAGACCCCAGGGATCTACATGGCCCTCAGTGGTAGCAAGAGCCAGGGACATCAATGCAGACCCTGGATGTGATAGGGCCACAGACTATGACATGGCCATCGGCTGCAGCCCTGGCCTGGATGACACCATGGCACTGTGTGACAGCACAGACAACTTAGATCAGTATGTCCCCAGATCTGCACAGCCCTCAGACACCAGCATGGGCACAGGTTGTTTCCTAGACCCCAGGTATCTGTGTGGTCTTGGTAGCAACATGGGCTACAGACATCAACACAGTCCCTGGCTGTGGTAGGACCACGGACTATGGGATATTTTTTCCTGAGTAAGTTTCTAATGATGACTAGAGAATTTTCTTGACAACTTAATTTTCCATCTTCTCCGAAATCAAACCAAATGCAGCTTGTAACAAAGCTAAGAAAGCTTGGAGGATGCAGAGAAATACAGATTGTTCTTATCAGCTTTCCATATTAAGTTACCGGCTCCACTTCGATGAAGATGGAATTTGGCTTACTTCTCCAACAGATCACTGCAGCCCTGCATCATGGAAGCAGATAGAGAAGAATGTACCCATCTATATATCCTACCTTCCCTTTAAAACATCTATGGCGTGTTATGACCATAGATGTTTTAGTGGCAATGAAGAGGACTGGCAGACATTTCCACAGTGAACAGAATTTCAACAAAATCCAAAATCATTCATACAAAAACAATGAGTTTTTAAAGAACTTCTGTTATATTTGAAAACTGTGTCTTTCTGTGTGTATATACATGGGTGTGCCTGTTAAAACACATCTTTAGTGATGTGGAATAACATAATAGGGAAGAAATGAATCCTCATTTGGAGCCAAACTGCCTGGTCTAAAATATGCTTCATTTGCTGTGGCTAGGTTGTTTAATCTCCCTGGATATCAGTTTCCTTTGAAGTACAATGCAGATAAAAATAAATTGTGCCCCATAGGATGTTGGTGAAGACAAAATGATTGCTGAACTGGTACTATCAGCAGAGTGATATTCACTAGTTATTATTGTTGCTACATTTCATGTAAGACCAACTATTGGTGTCAATGTCTATAACTAACCCCCCTGCCCCTTCAAAATCTGGTGAGTGTGTTCATAAAACCTAAACATTAGTGTTTTATTATCTTCCATTTTTCCTGGAGTTATTACAACCACAGATGTTAGACCACAAAGCCTATTCCAAAATTTTTTTAGGATTCTAACTGTGGTAATTTTGTTAATTTCTGTTTTTATTGCACAGTTTGTCTGAGCTCTTTCCAGTAAAGCATTCATAGGGAGCAGTCAGTCGAAATCTTTTCCTGGTTTCAGTGATTAAGAGATAGCATTTCTGTGATCTGGCAACACACACCATGAGAGGTGGCACAAAACAACACTACCAAAGGATGATGTTTTTTAAGTAACTCAAGTGAAGAGTGATTTAGGAATTTAATGACAAATAATTAAATTTAATTTTTAAGAGAGAAGCCAACAGAAGAAGTAGGAGAGAGATAAGAGAGACTAGTGGGGAGTGAATTCTACCCAAGGGCAGCACATACATCCTTCTTAAATCTTGATGGAGCATGATCAAGGACAGATGATATGATAGATCATAAAAAGGTCTCAATAAATTTAGTAAGATTAAAATCATACCTAGTATCCTTTTTAGTTACACTGGTATATAATCAATAACAGAAGGGAAAAAAAATCACAAAATTTTAATCGCACAACACTTTACCAAACAGCCAATGAATCAAAGAAGAGTTGTTTTTCAATCTAGAGACAATGATAAAACATATGTAAGCAACATAAGACTTACTGAAAGTTTCTATAAGACAATACCTCAAATAAACAAAAAGGACCAATCTCAAAGTTAGAAGGAAAAAAATAGAAATAACTAAGATAAGAGCAGAAGTAAATGAGAGACTAGAAATAATAATAATAAAAAGAGTTTCTTTGAGAAGGTGAAAACATTGACATGCCTTTATCTAGGCCAAGAAAAAAAGGATGAAGACACAAATAAAATCAGAGACAAAAGAAGACATAAAAACTAATAATAAAATAATTGCAAATGGGGCTGGGATGAAGGCTTAATAGTTAAGAACACTGACTGTTCTTCCAGAGATCCCTTGTTGAATTCTGAACACCCACATGGCAGCTAACTGTCTGTAGATCCAGTTCCAGGCAATTCTGGATTCGGGTCCTTGGCTATGCAGGCAAAACATATATACACACAAAATTTAAAAAATAATGATAAATGATTACCATGAATAATGCTGCACCTTCAAATTAGATAATCTAGAAAAAAAAGACAATTCACAAATGCCTAAGAGTAAAATAAAATCCATAAGAAACAGAAAATCTAAACACACTGATCATAAATAAGATCAAATCAACACTCATAAATTTCCCATCAGGAAACAAAAATAAATAAATAATAGCAAACAAACAAAGGTCTAATGATTTCAATGGAAAATTCTAACAAACTAATATTTAGAGAGTATTTGCCAACGCTCAGACTAATCTGAACAACGAAAAGAAGTAAACATTTCCAAATTCATTTTGCAAGCCCAGCAGCCCCTAGATACCAATATCAGAGAAGCTGCTACCAAAAAATAATCACAGCCCAATATTCCTAATAAAACACATGTGTAAATATCCCCAACAAAATATCAGGAAACTAAATGCAACATCACAGAAATGATCATACATCTTGAGTAAGAGTTATTTCTGCTATATGAAAATGGTTTAATATAAACAAAATGTGAGTCACTATATCAAGAGGAAGACATCATTGAAGGAGTGAGCTAACTCTTTGTGGCTCTGCATTGGTCCATGAAGGTGAAGGGGACAGAAGTAGGGAATAGAGTTGAATATGACTGTTGGTACCAAGGGAGACAGCCCTCCAAGAGACAGACTTCGGGGAATCAGATCAACTTTATTGCAGAGTGTAGGGAATATATAGGATTGGAGAGCCTGGGGACAAACGCTAATTGACGTTAAGTGGCATGCATCTATCCCAAGGCTTTGTATGTGGCAGTAGGCTGCTGCAGCAGGGCTCCTAGCACAAGTCTTCTGAGCAGAAATCTGCGTCAAGGGACGAGCTAAAGATGAATCAGGTATCTGATTTAGAGACAGCTTTCAGATAAGGTCAGTCCTTCAGGCCCAGAGACATTCTCCAGATAAGGGCGGGTAGAGGCAGGAAGAACGGCTGAAGGAAGGAGACCCATGTTGCTGAGCTATTGGGATAAGCTGCCACGCCATGGCCATGGGGAGACTGAATCCTCTATCAGTCAGCAAAATCCTCCAACGACTCCTGAGAGTTGTCCTCTGATGTACATATGTGTTCTGTGACTTGAAGAATATACAGTAATCACATATAAGTCATACACACACACACACTCAAAATACACATATGCAATAATAATATTATTAATAATAAATAAATAAATTCAGAAATGGGCAATGGTTCTGAAAATGTACAAGTGACCAACGGCTTTATGAAGGGTACTCCACATCATTAAATACAAAAGGAATATAAATAAAAATGCCAATAAGACATCACCTTAAAGCTGTTAGGATGGCTGTTCTAAAAAGAAAAATATAATCTGGAGAGTGGTGGTGCAAGTCTTTACTCCCAGCACTTGGGAGGTCTCTGTGAGTTTGAGGACAACCTGGTCTACAGAGCAAGTTCCAGGACAGCCAAGGTTACACAGAGAAACCCTGTCTCCAAAAAACCAACAGAAAAAAAAAGTAAACTATAATAACAACTTCTGTTTAGAGTGTAGAGAATAATGAACCTTTGTATACTATTGTTAGGAATGTAAATTTATATAACCAGTATAGTTAAAAAAAACTGTAATTTGAGGTGGCTTAAAATAATAAAACCTAGGTATTTATTCAAAGTAAATAAAATCTCTATCTTGTTAATACTTTGGTAGCTGAGGCAGTTGCATTGCTGCAAGTTGGAGGCCAACATGAGCTGCATAGTGACAACTTGGCTCACTGAGCTGGAGTGAGATCTTGTCACAGACGAAAAAAATTCTCCATCTCTAAGGGATATCTTCATTGTTATATTCATTGTATCATTAGTCACAGCAATCAAGACCTGAATATAACCCAAGTGTCTGTTGACAGACAGATGGACCAAAAGAAAACATTGAATGCTTATCAAATGGAGAAGTAACTTTTAAAAAGTATTTTTTAAAAAAAACCCCGCTTTTTATGTAATTGTGACAAACTTGGAGGGTAGTATTCTAAGTGAAGAGTGTCAAATCCAGATATGGAATGAGACAAACTTAATAAAATCCCATTTAAATGTGTCATATTCAAAAGCTGAATTTATGGAAATGGAATGTAAAGGGGTAGTGACCACAGGTAGAGGGTTGGTAAAATGAGACGCTGTTGCTCACAAACAAACAAACTTGAAATTATAAGACAAATGATTCTTCTTCTTCTTCTTCTTTTCTTCTTCTTCTTCTTCTTCTTCTTCTTCTTCTTCTTTTTTTTTTTTTTTTGATTTTTTGGGACAGGGTTTCTCTGTGTAGTTTTGGTGCCTGTCCTGGATCTCGCTCTGTAGACCAGGCTGGCCTTGAACTCACAGAGATCCACCTGCCTCTGCCTCCCGAGTGCTGGGATTAAAGGTGTGTGCCACCACCTCCTAGCTTAAGAGGAATGATTCTGAAGACCTATTTTACAGCATGATGGCTCTAAATAATAATATGTCCTTGATTTGTTAAGATGATACTCAACGCTGTTGAAAATGCCCAACAAGAGCAACTTCCGGAAGTCAGAGCAACTTCCGAAAGTCAGGGTTTATTTCAGCCTGCAGTTTAAGAGGACATAGTTTCCCATAGTGAGAAGTTATGGGAGGAGGAGCATGAGGAAGCTGGTCAGGTTGCACCTGCAATCAGGAAGCAGAGATAAAGACATGCTGGGGTTCAGTTAGTTCTCTCTTTTTCTTCCTGTCTGGGACCCTCGTCTGTGTGGTGGTGGTGCTATCTATTTCTAGGGTGGAACTTCCCATCTCAGTGAAATCTTTCTGGAAATGCCCTCACAGACATGCCCAGAAGTGTGTGTCCTAGGTGATTCTAGTTAATTATCAAGATTAAACATCACGGAGAATAACTTCACATATCTTCATCTCTCACACATAAAAGGCAACTATGTAAATTGATCAGGACATCCATTATACCTCACTAAATCTGAAAAGAAATCCACATGACAAATAATCATGTAAGAAAGAAGAATGCCCAACGTACTATAGGAATTCAAATGACGAACATTTGATTTAGATGGTGGGTGCATAAGGATTCTTCCAGAGCAGGTGACCTTTGTAGATCTTTAAATTGGGAAGTTGGAGTCTGAGCGAAGAAGGAATTGTTAGAATTAGCTATGAAGAAAATGCTGGGTCTTAGTCTAGAAACAAAATAATGGTCCCAGTGGTTCCAGCATCCCATCACACAGTACAATTTGGGTTTCAAGATGAGGAAGACGTGAGATGAAGACCAAAGATGTGTTAGCTGTCCATCAATCTGTGGACTGGCCAGACAGGCCTGAAAAAAAAAAAAAAAAGACATCGTTGGTGCTGTGGACCCTTCTCACCTGCTCACCCTTCTGCTGGTGTGTTATTTTCATTCTTCCTGCTCCAGAGACTTCAGGCTCCACAGTGCTTCATACATATAACACTCCCTGCAATGTTTCCCTTTGGCATTCTTGGTGATGTACAACAACTCGGGCAACACATAGAACCAGAGCCAAATTATGTTTTTGTTTTTTTTCTTAATGTTGATTTACCTTTCTATACTACATGGATGCTTTACACACTCATAGTTACTTCTCTCTTGGTT
Source organism: Peromyscus melanophrys (assembly GCA_902168415.1). Lineage (NCBI taxonomy): Eukaryota > Metazoa > Chordata > Mammalia > Rodentia > Cricetidae > Peromyscus > Peromyscus melanophrys. The sequence goes on along the minus strand of CABHPR010157195.1, from coordinate 7,263 downwards.
GGACATATAAATTCACTAAAGTCAAGCTTATTATGTACCCAACATTTTGTTGGTTCTCCCTGAATGTTAAATATTAATCAAAGAAGATGAAATGTAAAAAACACAAGACGACAGTTGTAAGGCTGGACCTCAACTGCCTTTGGGCTGCACTGCAAGCATCAGCTAAAAGATGTGGGCACTTCTCATCAAAATATAACACTAACATGTTTCTAGGAGGGCAGGAGATGCTCAAAAGCAACAAAGAGTTTTCAATCTGATTATTTAAAAATATACAAGAAAGTAGTTTTCGCACGCCCTTTATCCTCCCACTGAGAATTTAAGACGTGTTTCACTTATAATTTGGATTTTCATCAGTTCCGTGACCACATTAAACTGAAACTTTTTTCCATTGTTTGAAGTGATTTTTTTCTACAGGTAATGAATAGTACATGGTGATAAAATATTATACATATATATGTATGTATGTATGTATGTATGTATGTATATGTATCTTGATTTTTTTGCTTTTCTAAAGCCCCATTGTTCGTTTCACTGACTCCTTGACTAAACGCCTCTGTTTGCATTCCGCTTCACACAAAGGCGTGTTTTAGGGACGTACCTCTCACAAAGAAGTATTGATGGGCCAGGAATCAGACTTTGAACAAATGAACATTTCATGATAACACAGCCTAATTGTTAAAGCCCTTCTTACTGAAAAGAATGAAAATTTCATTAGTCATCACTGTAGCTCAGCTCAAAGCCTCCCTCCTCTTCCCTACAATGCACAGAAAGAGCCAGAAAGAACAGCAGCTTTAAGCTCAGCATGGAACTTTTGGAAGCATTGGTTTTTCTTTCAGCTCTACATGCACCTATGTATGTTTTGGTAACAACTGTACCATAACTGTGGTTATAATCTTAAGTATAATTTTAAGGATTTGTAGTGGTTTAACAGTTTCAGTGTGTGCAGCTCAAGTTACAAGCAGCCTGGAGTTCTAGCTGATGAAGGTCTTGTACCTTAGGTTTCTTCTGTGAAAATTTTAGAGATTTTTTTTAAGTCCATCTAATGTTATATAAATTTAAAGAAATAAATTTTGCATTGATGGCCATATTGCCACAGCAGTTTTTGATTTTAGTATCTTTTTCCACATGTAACAAAGTTATATATTGACTGATCTGTTAAATGAAAAAAGCAACAACAAAAACAAAAAATGAAGGGGAGAATTTCACAGGGACCATCTGTAGAGAAAAACCTACCAGACAACTAGGAACTGCTAGGAGAGGGAATGAGGACGAGATTTGTAACCAATTATTTAATTCCAAGTGGTAAGCCCTAAAATTACATATACAAGCAACCTTGAATGGACTCAGTAGGTTATATTCATGCATTGATGCGTGTGTGTGTGTGTGTGTGTGTGTGTGTGTGTGTGTGTGCAACAATAACAATTAAAGGAAAAGAGGCCATGGATTTGAGAGGGAATATATGAAAGTGAAGGAAGGAAATGATGTAGCTATATTTTAATTTTTTTATTTTATAATTTAATTTAATTTTACATATCAGTGACAGATTCCCCTGTCCTCCCTCCTCCCGCCCTCCCCTCGACCCTCCCCCCAGCCCACCCTCCATTCCCATCTCCTCCAGGGCAAGGACTCCCCTGGGGATTCAGCTCAGCCTGGTAGATTCAATTGAGGCAGGTCCAGTCCCCTCCTCCCTTTATCCAGGCTGAGCACCCAATGAGAGCCAGAAGTCCCTGGACAGATGTAATGCAGACACTAAAAGACCATGGATGCCAGCCTAGACTAATATACCCAGCAAAACTTTCAATCATCATAGACGGAGTGAACAAGACATTCCAAGACAAAGCCAGATTTAAACAATACTTATCCACAAACCCAGCCCTACAGAAAGCACTAGAAGGAAAATTCCAACCTATATTTTAATTTTTAAAAGAAAATGCATTTAAAAACCAAAAGAGGAAAGATACAGGAAGTGCCTATTCAGGATGGAAAGCCTTGATGTTAATTAGCTAAAGTTGTTGAATATATTATGCAACCAAACAGCAGGAACTATTGTATCAGATTAGTAAAATGGTGAAGGAAGAACAGACAAGGCCTGGGAACACATGACAACCTGCAGCTTTCCACATAGGCAGGTATGCTCATTGATCTTAGAAGTGTATGTGATAGAGACAGCACACGACTCATTTAACAGGTTGGGGCTGAAGATAATCTTTTAAGGTTTCTCTTCCTAACACAAGAAGCTTTAGTTGTTACCTGTGATTCTAGATAAACCATCTCACTCTTCTGCTCAAAGTCATTCTAACTCACAATCTTGTTCTGAAAAAAAAAATACTGAAGTTCTTAAGCAGCCCACCATCAGTTCTAAATTGTCTCTGTTCCATTCATTCCCTTTCAGACTCAGCCTCTTCCATTACCTTGTCCACAGACTGTTTCTCAAACACAGCAAGCAAACCACTGTCTCAGAATCTTTGCAATTATGATCCCCTCTGCTTAGAATGCTCTGCTCCAGAATTCTGAATGTTCACTCTTGTAGCTGGAGAGCTTTTCTCTCAGGGTCCCACAATTCCCGCCAGTCCTGGAGTCCACTTATAAAATAAACACACAGACTCTTACATTATTTAAACTGCTTGGCCATTGGCTCAGGCCTATCATTGTCTAGCTCTTACTCTTATATTTAGCCCATTTCTATTAATCTTTACTTTGCCACGTGGCTCGTGGCTTACCGGTACTTTACATCTTCTTTCTCCTTGCGGCGGCTCCAGGCAGTCTCTCCCCTTTCACCTTCCTGTTCCCTCTCTTCCCTTCTCTGTTAGTCCCGCCTATACTTCCTGTCTGGCTACCGGCCAATCAGTGCTTTATTGATACAGAGTGATATCCACACACTCTCCTTTTTTGACGACTGAATTTAAATGACCTACAAGGCAGTTGACAAAGCTCTGGTCAGGAGCAAATCTGGACCCATTGCCTGGTTCTGTATGGCTTTCATGCAAAAATAGTGTTTATGGTTTAAATGGAAAAAGAGAAATCCAAGGCAAAATCACATTCTGGGACACATGAAACTCAAACTTCAGTATTCATAAATACAATTTTATTGGAACACAGTGGCATGTATTTGCCTTGATTTTTTTTCCAGTATTATGATATACCTTACATTGGATAGTGTATAAGCAATATAAATCTATTTCTTATGGTTCTGGAGACTGGGCAGACTCTATGTCTGAAGGTTTATATTTCATAGATGAGATAGCACCTTGTTACTCTAACTAAACCTGGGGGGGGAAAGGCAGAAGGATCAGGAAGGTTCTATTATAAAGGCAAAAAATATCACTCATGAGGATGGAACCATCATGACCCAACTACAGCACCAATGACTCTATCTTTTAGTGCCATCACATTGATGATTTTGGTAAACATCTGAATTCTGTCATGGAAAATCCTTACATTCAAACCATATCACCATTTGTGGGAAGGCAGGAATCCTGGGGACTGAGAAGAGCTAACACAAATAAACTCAGGAGGGAACAGACATGGTCAGCTCAGGCAGCAGCAGTGTTACAATTGGAGAAGTGGGGGAAAGAAAGAGAAAGCTATAAAATCATGGAAATGTTCTAGTGTATAAGTTCAATTCTTTAGCTCTTTAGTGAAACAAAGTTCCAAATAATATTTCCAATTCAAAATCCAAGAGTTTAACTAATGTTCTTAAATATTCACAATCATCCAGGTCTCCCTAATTATGGAACTCATTTATTTATTCATTCAACAGATATTTATGAACAACTACCAGAAACAAACCCTCAAAAAATCTAGCCCTTGTAATCATGTGCGTGATACATCCTAATGCAAGCAGGGAAAGATCATGTCTGTCTGAACAAAGAGAGAACGTTTTATGGTGGGGTGGACAGTTGAGCTAGGGGACAGATATGATATGACACAATAGACACTGGGAGCAGCAGCATGAGTTAAGGCTAGAGAAAGATCCTCCATTTAATAGTGTGCTGTTTGTAATTCCCATTTTTAAATTTAAGAGACCATTACCAACAACTAAATTCTGCTTTTTTACCATGTTGTCCTCACTCCCTTGCAAGAAATTCTATTGGAATTATGCAAGATACATCCTAGGCCTTGCACACACATTGAGAAGGAGGGAAGATGGTTTCCATGAGCCTTACCATGTAGCCATGAGTCTTCCGCTTGGAGGAGTAACAGCCTGGCATGGGACCAGAACTCCAAGGTTTCTAAGAGATGCCAGAGATATGGGTCATGTAGTAGCTTGGTACCTGGATAGAATCAATAAAACAAGAAGTAATGCAAGAGAAATGGGAGCAGGCTGGCTTGTATCAATTTGTTTAAACTGCTGTCAGTGGGTAACATAATCTGCATGAGATGGCCTACTTGTGACACACCTGGATTCAAAAATGAGTTATGAGCTTCATCTATTTCCTTTTACAAAATTGACTTTACCTACCGACTCTTTTATGGATGATCATTCACAAATACTTAGTTAATACTTTTCTAACACACAGGCTCACTATATAGGCCTAGCTGGCCTGACACTCACTATATGAGATCTGCTTGCCCTTATCTCGAGTGTGCCCCCATTAAAGACATATATCACCATATCTGGAGTGGTTCATAAATCTTATCACTAGTCTCCATGAAGCCTCCTATTCAGAAGTATTTTCCAAAGTTTGCTGTGCACTTCTTCCATGATATAAAAAGCTTGTTTTAGAGTTATTGTACCACTTCAGGTTTATGAATTCAATATCAAACAAATTATAGGAACACAAAGTTCTGGTCTTTTATATGTGAGTGGGGCTGAGATATCTATCACTGGATGCAAATAGCAGATGTATGAGGTATCACAGTATCAATCTCCTTTATAGTCTGTTTCAGGAGAAGAAATGGATGGGCTTACTGGCTAGGCATAATTAACCAAATGATTAACCCATACAGGGTTGAAATGTGGATACCTTTGGACAAAAAAGAGACTTTAAGACTTAAGCATTTGGTTCTGTCTGTAGCCTCAGCATTCTTTTCTTTATTGGTCAGAGATTTTTACTAAGGATCTATCTGTTACATCAGGTGTGTTAGAAGTCAGGGAGCAAATAGAACAAAATCAGAGATCCTGCATCTCTGAACCATAGCAAAGTAACCAATAACTACAATGGTAAGGAAATGGCATGGGACAGAGAAATTTCAAGCCCAGGCTATGGGTATCAGAGACGACTTCCTATAAGAAATGCTATATACCCTGAGCCACAAATGTGATGGGAGTAGTGAGCTGATAGACAAAATGAGACCTGTAGTCATGAAAACGTAGATCTTTTTAGGAAAGCCATACTTAAATAATGAGAGTGGAGTCCCTGATAATCATTCCAAATTATGTTCTTCTCTAAGAATCTTTCAAAATGTCCTCTACCCTTTACATATAACAATTAGGATAACATGTGGCTATGTATATGACTATGTATATGACATGTGACTATGTGTAATCTATTACTTATGGAGGCAGAGAATACTGGAATCATGTAGTGTGTTCAACAAGTCTCTGCACAGGGCAGCTAGATGAATCACATGGAAAAGTAATGTCTTTGTATTTGACAATGCAGGGAGAAATGACAGATTTAATTCTGAGAATATTAAATTTATGATTCCTATAGGCAAGGGCTTGGATGCAACCATGAGAACATTCTCATTTGGAGATAAATATTTGTGATCCATCAGAAGACATCTGCTGAAAGCACACCTACACAACCAGCTTACACAGACTCTGAAAGGTCTCACTTATAAGCCAATTCTAATCAGTTCATAAACTGCGAAATAAACCATGGGGGATGATTTTTAGTTCTGAAAAATCACATTTTTTCAAGCATCGTAAAAGACAAAACTACGGGAAAGGCACCTAAATGACAAGACAACTCTACAGGTCTCTATACCTTGTGTTCATGTTCAGCTTGTTGCTCGGGAAGACTTTGTGTTGCTGGTTTTCTTTGGGTCTTTAAGAGTATGAACCACACATAGAAGACCATGTGCTCTAACAAGATGGATTGTGCCTTACCACATAGTTTTGCATGGACAATTGCCTTCCACTTCCAATTTAAGTTATTTTACTCTGATGGACAAAGCTTAACAATGGACACTTATTTTCTTCTAAAGGATCATCCTGTGACTATAGAGAGAGGACCTCAAGTTCCTTGGGTGCATTTTGTTTGACTGCTTTAAAATTCAAACAATGTTTTAAAGAGAATTTTAATTAACAGGTGTTTTGTTTGGTTGCAATATAACCTTTGGCATGAATTGTCTTTCACTCTACCTATTTTTGATGTTTTTGTTAAAGTACAGACATTTTCTGCAAGTATTTGGTAAGTTGCCTATACTCTCTAGGGCTAAAGCCACACACACAAGGTAGAGAAGTAGAAAATGGGTGAATGAAAGGAACGATGCATTTTAAATGTTAGAAGGCTGAATATTTTTATCAACCTTTAGGAAAAAGTAGTTAATAATAGAAAATTGAATATCCATTTTGCCAGGTGGCAGAGGGAACCATTCAGTGAAAGGAAAAATATGAATAAATAAAACACTTTTAGGAATGTGAGGTAGTATGCTAGCAACCTAACATTTTCCCCCAAGAGTAGAAAGGCTTCGAATGCCATGTTAAGGGACTTAACATACCTGAGACAACAGGGACTCAGAGATGTAATACCACAGAAAAACATTGCAACTTTCAGAAAGAACACCTTGTTCATAGTGGCACTATGCACTTGAAGGAAGTTAGGTTAAAAAAAAATGAGAATTAAGTCATTTTGATGGCCCTGATATTTTACCCCAATTCAGAGCCTGCAATGATACTGAAATCTCCATTCATTGTGGTTTTAAACAATGCTCTTCTGATTTTGTGGATCTCCTAGTAAATATGACCCTCACTGTTTGTAGTGTCTCACTCCCTCTGTCTCTGTCTATGGTTATTCTTTCTCTTTATACTCAAACCAGCAAAATAGCCAATTCCAATAAAAATGCAGCAGCATAAACAATGCACTGTGCATTTTGCCAGTTATTTTCCTGTTGTTCCTTATTGGATCAGCTAAGAATCCTTTCTTCCTGTAGCATATTGTGTCATGTGGCCTTTACTGGATGAACCAACCCTGGGAACAAATGTAGACTGAGACTGGGCAGTGGGCTGAGAGAAAAGGTTGTCATTTAAATAGTATAGACTATATAAAAATCAATTTTAAGTTCCCAAAATTTATCTTGGATACCAAAAGATAC
>CABHPR010157194.1:33453-44612 GCA_902168415.1 Peromyscus melanophrys | reverse complement strand
AGGGGAAGACGCTGTCGCCGCGACGGGCAGCCGGGCTCGCGGGCAGCCGGCTCGGGCCCCTGCCCCTGCCCCTCGGCCTCGAGCCCCCGGAGGGGAGTCTGGAGCCCGCGCCGTCGCTGTCGCCAGCCGCGTCCTCCGGGCATGGAAGGCGGCGGCAAGCCCAAGTCCGCGTCCAACAGCCGCGACGATGGCAACAGCGTCTTCCCCTCCAAGGCGCCCGCGACGGGGCCGGCGGTGGCCGACAAGCGCCTGGGGACCCCGCCGGGGAGCGGCGCGGCGGGGAAGGAGCACGGCAACTCCGTGTGCTTCAAGGTGGACGGCGGAGGCGGCGAGGAGCCGGCCGGCAGCTTCGAGGATTCGGAGGGACCCCGGCGGCAGTATGGATTCATGCAGAGGCAGTTCACCTCCATGCTGCAGCCCGGGGTCAACAAATTTTCCCTCCGCATGTTCGGCAGCCAGAAGGCGGTGGAGAAGGAGCAGGAAAGGGTTAAAACTGCAGGCTTCTGGATTATCCACCCGTACAGTGACTTCAGGTGAGGGCTCCCTGGAGCCGCCCCACCCTGCTCTCCCCCCACCCCCCAGGCGCGCCCTCCAGCATCCTACCCCGCCCCTGGGAAGGGGCGCCCCGGGGACTCGCAGCGGGGTGCGGGGCAGGCGTGGCCCCGCGCTGCCGGTGGCTCCCACTCAAACTAGCCAACTCTACTCTTCAACTAGTTTCCATCCCGGGAAGGTTTGGGGTTAGGGAGTTTCTTATCCCCAAGAGCATCAGCGAGGCCCTTTCCCTTTTCCTAGTAAACTTTGCGGGATAGACAAGGAGGGAAGAAGGCCACTATGACCCCTGGACAGGAGGTGTCTTAAGTTACACTAGGGAAACTTTTACTTCGGTAATGGGAGAGTTAGGGCTAGGGCAGGTATCCTTGCTAGCGCTGCTCCCCAAAGAGAATAAAAAAGAGGCTTCTGGGATTCTGGAGATGAGGAAACTGGAGACAGTGACTCACAGGTCCTAGCTGTTCCTGCCACTCTCGCCCCTGGGAGTGTTAATCTGTTGTTCTTATGCTTATAGGCGCTCTTGTCACCCTTGCGTTTCTCCAGATCAGTGGCTGGCAGGCACAGGAAGGACACTTGCGCTTGGGTAGTCTGACTTGAGGTTTCAGCGGAGCCAGTTGCTGCCCGACTGGGCAGAAGCGTGACAGGAAGCTTCGAGTTCCCGAAACAGAGACAGGGGGGCGTTTCTAGAGCCCCCCTTCCTGAAATAGAGCGACGACACCCGCTCTTGACCTTGACTACAAATCCATTTCAGACATGTCTTTCCAGTTTCCCAGTCTCGGAGGAAGGGCAGCAGAGCTGTCAGCAGGAGAAAATGAATATGAGTTCCCTGGTCTTATTTGCAGCCCAAGTATTCACTCGATTAATAAGCACCTTTAGAGATTGACAAATGAAGGTCGTGAAGTAGATCCTCTTATTAGCGTGACACGCTGCTCCTGAACACAAGCAGAGAGAGAGCTTCCTTCTAAAAATCCCCAAACTAGTAACTCCGGGGGATACACTTGTTTGTTTATTTGATTTGTTCGAACAAGGGGAAGACACAACAAGGAAAGGAGTTCATGTGCACACTGAGCGTTTAGGCTCCCGGTAAACCGCAAAGCAAACATAGCAACAAAAAGCATTACTTCGAGCAGTGTTCAGAAACTAACCGAAATTGCCAGTAAGCGCATGCAGGGGAGGGAGGGAGCTGTCCACAGTTCTGAATCAAGTTAACTACGGAATACAGCCCAACAAAGGACTCTTCGGGAAACAACTGTCTATCTTCCCTGAGATGTTTATTGCCTCAGAAACCAGCAGTCTCCCTTCGTGCACGGAGTGGATGGATAGATTTTAGGAAAGATTTAATTTAGAAATGCTTATTTGCAAAAACACACAGGAAAATCCTATTGAAGGACTTACAATAGCTAATGACATTTATTGTCTGTAGATCATTGAGTTCAATTGAAAGAATGTTCAGGCTGAAAGAACCTCCTGAGTAATCAAATATGCTTCATCTGTGAGGAAGATACTGAGAAAGGCAAACTCATAGATGATCTTGCTCCATCTAAAGCAAATTAGGTTGTTACATTCTTTAAAATTTTAGAAGTGGGAATCAGGTTCGGATACCACCTCTTTTTGAGTCCTCCATGGGAATATAACCCAAACAGTAGTATAAATTTCAAAAGAAAAACTTTTCAAGAAAATAGCTAACAGTCTTAATAACAAAAATGAGAGTTATATTTCAAAAACAATTTATGACATTCAACGATAACATGCAAAAAGTGCTAAGCTTTGTTTACTTGAAATCATATTTAATTAAATGAGTCGAAAGGATACTTTTATATTCATCAATAGGAAAATGATGGAGCTTTTCAAAAATAGTAGCATATATCAAGTGATTAAAGTCTCCCCTGGCATTTATTTTTTTCTAAAAGTATATAGCACATATGGCAACTTTCCATGAAGTACAATCATATGTCCAATCTATGGATCAGTGAAACTAAAGGTTTCTATATATTTCCCCCAAGAAAATCTGGTGAAAGAGAAGCAAATGCTGAGCAAAGGTGGGAAGTGGAACTAAGTGATGATTCAGTTTCATCCTGGGTTTCATCCTGCACTTCACAGAAGTGAACGATGACTAAGAAGTCAGCTATGTACTGACAAACTCTACTCCAGTTTGGGGGACTTGCTTGCCCTTGCATCAGTGGAAACATGGCAGCAATAAACCAAATAATCATTATTATTTAAAATTTTTAGATAGAAGATATCTGAAAAAAATTGAAATGAAGAATTACAGTATATCTTTGTTTTCAAAAAATGACAAACTAACGAGGTCATCCTGTGCTTGTTGTGCCTAGTTGGGTTCAGAAGACATTATTAATTAGTATTTTTGCATAGTCACAGTACCAAATATAAGCATTTCCAAAACCTATGACATGCAAGATAATGTAGTTGTTAAACTCACAACCAAAACTAGACAAAATTCAATGTTCAAGTGGCATTCAGTGGATGCTGGATAATGTTGTTTTTGATTGGCTCATCTAAGACCTTTCCTGAGGAAGTACTTTAAGGGAAGTGTTTTGCTGAAATTACTAAATTTTGAAACAAGTTTATTAATCTCCTAACAGAGAAAGTAACACTTAAGACTATATTTCCATGGAAGGGAACTGGTTTTGGAAAGTCACGAAACAAAGTGGATTCTTCCCATGGCACCTTCATAACTATCTAGGAGACCAGGAGAGTTTCCTCTGTATTTGTTACCCGTCCACACACTGCAGAGCGTAGCATGACACTTTTCTCCAGGACATGCTATGGTTTTAATGTTGTGCCTAATATTCTGGTTGCCGTCTTGGGATGACTTCTTAGGCTAGATCCTTTTGCACTTCCTTCTAGGGTGAGGGTTGTGTTCCTGCTGACACTTTCAGACAGCTAGCTAGTGTCTCTTTTGCTCACTGGAGTCCGAGTGTGCTACTTCTGTGTCTGGCAGGTAGCAGTCATCCACTGCCAGTGTAATTAGGGCAGAGGCTCTGCGTTTCTCTTTCTTTCTCAGGAGAGGACGATGGTAGGAACCTTCAGGGAGTAAAGGAGAGCCCAGTGATATCAATACTGTAAGAAATCATGAGGAGGAAGCTAGGAATTAAATTTTTTTTCTGTGATAGTTAGTCATCAAGGCTGGGTAAATATTGGCAGGTACTTATGTTTTTTTAAATTTCAAGGTGGTTTTGTGTGTGTGTGTGTGTGTGTGTGTGTGTGTGTGTGTGTGTGTATGTGTGTGTGTATGTGTGTGTGTGTGTGTGTGTGAGTGTGTGTGTGTGTGCAGGTGTGTCTGTCTATGGATGCCAGATTGGATGTCTTCCTCAATTACTCCCCACATTGTGATAGATATCTTAAAATAATTCACACAGGTGCAGTTTTATGCAGGGAAAGCATGGTCTCAGGTTTTTTTTTTTTTTTAAATTTGTGTTAACAACACACATTTAATTTCAAGGTTAAGTGTCTCAATATTTTGAGAGAAGCAGTAGTGGTTATACATTTATTAGTTAAAATTATAATTTCTACCCATTTAACAATTATGTGAAGATAGGCAAGTGTTGTGATCTCACAGCCAATTGCTAGTTATGATATAATTATTCAAATGTGATGAAAGGATATTTAGAATGCTTTTGTGGATGTGTGTGTGTTTCGTGTGTGTGTTGTGTTTGTGTCTTGCTAGGGGTCAAACCCAGAGCCATGAACATGCTAGCCAAGTTCTCATTAAGTTATCCTCTACCACAATGAATGATTTCATTATGAGAACAACTTACCTTGGAAAAAACTTGTTACCATAATGTTTTCTATTTTAGGGATTCTAATGTTACTTTGTTGGCCTATGCTTACACAATGGCTCATTTAAACAAAATGCCCCTGTTCTATGAAGAAGCCAGCTGACATTGTACCCTTTGTTAGGGAGCAAGCATGGGTGTGTGTGTGTGTGTGTGTGTGTGGGTGTGTGTGTGTGTGTGCTGTTTTTTGATTTCTGCTTTTCATTAGTAGCATGAGAAATGGTGTGCAAAGCCTACTGTGTTGTAAATACTCCAGATAAGATGTCACTTTCTGAAGATAACAGCACCCCCCCTCCCTTTCTGTGTCTACCTCACAGTACACGTGACTGCTGATGTCAGAGGCCATTGCCATGCTCATTAGAGAAGAGCGGCTTCAACCCCATTCCCCAGTTCATCAGAATGAGACCATTTATTTCCAGGAGCTCCTCACAAGAAAATAATTCAACCTTCTGGGGTTTAAGTTCTAATTAGCTTACTCTCACAGTATCTGCACACTGCATTCTCTGAGTAGTGTGTTTTCCCATATCAACAGAACCAGAATAATTCAGAAAGATTTATTTCTATGTAGGGTGGATCTTTCTATATCTTTAGATCTAATTAAGTATTTCATAAAGATTATGTCAGTGGTAAGCCAAATTAAAAAATATTTAAAAGATTTTTAAGCTATGGGTTTATTAAGTTACCTTTTTACTATATTTCATGACTTAAAGTTTTACTTAATATTTGGAAATTGAATGCCGTGTACTAAATATTATAGAAACATAAATATTTTAGTTAAAGTAATTCAAATGTTATAATTTTCAATTTTCCTTAATAAATTTTAATTTAAGAATGCTTTTGAGGACTTGCTATAAATTGAGAAACAGATATGTACATTATACCCATTATATTTACTATCTGCAAACTTGTTTAGTTAAATAGTAACAAAATTTACATATATTACAAAGACATTTATTACTAATTTCATTGTATGTTCTGTTAACTGTGCTGAATTCAACTGTATCTGCATTAACAAAACCCATATACCAAGACATCATCACCAGTGGGATACAGCTTAAATAGGATCTATAATTCAGCATATTTGCACTCAGTGAATCTGTCTCCCATTGTAAGCATGACACCAGCAAAATGTTCTTTATGTAAGTTGCATATGATCTCCTTCCCATTCAGGGTAGGCTTTTTTTTGTTTCTCAGATAATTCATCTCATAGCTTAGCAATAGATATTGGACTTAGTGTGAAGCCTTTCAAATATAGACCCTGATAAGTACATTATTAGCACTAAGTATATGCATTAACACATGGGAAGTACATGAATTAGGAATGCATGAAGACTATTGAATATTTTCAGGGTCTGTGACAAAATTATGTTCTTATTCTTTGTAAATGCATACCAGACTATGAATTATGCTGGCACCATATTTTAGGAGAAGAGGCTGGGCAGTGGTGTTGAAGGAAAAAGTCTTCCTAGCAGAAAAAAGAACCCAACCATTTTCACATAGACTGAGTAATTTTCTTTTTAAAAATACCTTTCTTTTGTAGGCCTTGTTTTTAAATTGTATTTTTTTGTTTTTGAGAATTTCACACATATATAAGTGAAATGCAATCATATTTCACCCTCCATTTCCTTTCTCTAACCCTTCCATATCCCAACATGCCCCCTTCCCAACCTCCCCTTTCTTTTTTATTCCACGGAGTCTAATTAGTGCTGTCCAAATGTATACAAGAAATTTTAATGGCTGCTTACCACTGGTTTTCCAGAAAAAAAGTCATAGCATCCATGGAATATAATAAACCTTTAAAATCCTCCCTCTCCTCTGCCTCTCTCCCCTTTTTCTTTGGTTATAGTTTGCATATTTAATACAAGCTATTCAAAAGGTATAGGTATACAATTAAAAGGCATGCATATACTATTATGTTCTTGTAAACACAAATGTAGAAATTGATTGTGAGCTCAATATTTATCTGATACTTATAACCTGACTTTGGCTGAAGAGAAATTGATGTCATGAACCTTTCATGTTTGCTAGTTAATATTACCAGAGTGTTCTGTTTAACCTAATCCCCGACCACTCACTTAACCCAGCTGTGCATGCTTTGAACTTGCATCTTAAGAATATTACTTGTGTAGCCTTTATTTTCAAGACTTGCGTAAGTTTATAAACAAAGATAAAAACCATAAAACTAACCACATCCAAAGTTAGCAACTCTTTATCTGTTTTGGACTTACAGATTTGCTTGAAATATTTAGGGATTGTAATTAGTGCAGCAACCGACATGCTTGTGCATTTTATTGTATTATGGATAAAGTTCATAGAATAGACTTATTGGTTATAGGCATTTTGCACTACTGATTTTACCAATTAATACTGATACCAGTTAAGACATTTCTTTTCTTTTCTTTCTTTTTTTTTTTTTTTTTTGGTTTTTCGAGACAAACCTTTCCTGGAACTCACTTGGTAGCCCAGGCTGGCCTTGAACTCACAGAGTTCCGCCTGGCTCTGCCTCCCAAGTGCTGGGATTAAAGGCGTGCGCCACCACTGCCCGGCCTAAGACATTTCTTAAAATGACAAGAATGATACAGTCATCCTGGTTTGACATTCCTCTTAAAATATGGGCAAGCTTTTATCACTGCCCAGACCCACCATTTTGCAGATAAAAATGATCTTAAATTGTAAACTGAATAATGCTATAATTCTCCTGAAAATCTGTAAGTAATTTTCCACTTCTCTCATAATGTATTTGATTACACTCCTAATAATACAAGACCCTGAATGATTACAAAATCCTGAAGTACATGCAGCCCGAGCACACACCACTCATTGACTTGGTGCCTCTCTCCCTCCTCCCTCCCTTCCTCCCTGAATTCCAGCCACTCTGATAAAGTTTCAGCTTCTAGAACAAGCTAAGGTATTTCCTACTACAGAAATTTTCATGTGAAATTTCACATCGTTTTCTGATATTCCCCCACTTTCATCATACCACATAGCTAGTAGTTTCTACTCTCTACATAGAATTTAGTTTAATAACTGTGGCCACATTCAGTCTGTTTCTGACCTGTATCATCATCATGGTCTTTGTTTTCATTTGAGGATCCTTATTTCCACAGAATTTATCATTACTTCTGTGCATGTCCCCGCACCAAAATTTTAGCCCTGCTTGCCTTCTCAACAGTATTACTCTATTTTGTGTTCCTAATGTTTTTTCTTTAAAGTTTATTCTCTGAGTATTCAATACAATTTATTTTCATCATATTATTTCCTGTCCACTGATTCCTCCTAGACCCTTTCTTCTTCCTACCAACCTAACTTCATGTTCTTTCTTTCTCTTAAACTAAAGAAAAAAAATTACACTAAAGAAAAATGAAAAAAGCCAATAAAAACCGTTGAAGCCCATGTTATAAAAATGCACATACTAACTCCCCTTTCCTTCCATACCTTTTTAGGTGACCTCTTAAAGTGTTTTGAGACTTAATTTATGTGTTATACCATTTGCCAATTAGAAGTATAAAATTTAATGTTTTTATTAAATTAACATAGTTGTGTGTCCATCATCAGAATGACTTTTTAGGACATTTGACACCCTAAAAAGAAACTTCATGTTCATTAGCAGTAGTGTTTATGTGTTCTCTCCCATGCCTCCTCATCGATAGGCAATCACTATCTATTTTTCTGTTGATGGTTTTGCAGAAATTATCCTAGTAATTTCTTGTCAGTTAGCCCACATAATATCTAGTATTTATTTTTTACTGGCTTTTTTCACTTAACATGTTGTTATTTTCAGGGTTCGCCAAGCACTTTCAATACATTATTTTTTATTTTTATTTTTTGGTTGAATATTATTCATTTTATAGATGTGATGCCTTGAATTTATCTATCCCTATGTTGACAGACATTAATTTTTAGTAACATTCAGTAGTACTGATATGAGTATCCTTGCATTTTACATGATTTTGCGAAGTGATACTATTTCAATTCTCGTAAGAGTACTATTGCTTGGTCAGTATAGTAGCTTTCAATTTATAATTGCTGGGTGAATGAATAAAGAGTCAGTCCATGGTAGTACCAAGGCACAATGAATCTTGGAGTCAGTAAATCTAGATAAGAGCAGCAAAAGCTCTGTGTTCTCCCATCACAGAACCTGGAATCTTGTTTCCACTGCTCCTTCAACTTGGAGCCCCAAACATTACATTTGGTGCCCAGTGTAGAAAGGAAGAGATGAAAAAGCAGAAAGATTACATGGCGTGGACTCGGTGACATAGACAGATAGTGAGAACTGGGCCAGGCACTCGTCACTGTTTGAATCTTAATTCTGTCATTTCAATCCTCATCCAATAAGAAATGAGATGCCAGCAAAAAGAATTCCCTAAACTTCCAGGGAAACATTATTAATTGACGTAATCATTTGTCCTTCTTCCTCCTTCCTGAAATGACTAAAAAATAATGTGAAGATATACTTATACACATAAACGAGTAGAATGAAGAAGCAGCAGAGAATAGAAGATCTTAAAGTGTTCTGGGAAATAGCTGGTGAAGAAAATGCTTCATGTCCACAGTCATTCGTCCAGTGAATTTTGGAAGAGATCGAGACTTGGACCAGTTTAGAAGTAGTTCTAGGAAAGCCAGGCTGCAAGCAGATTAAACAAGGGTTTCCTAAGTGAATGGAGATCTCTCAGTGCTAGTATTAGCATACTTGGAGTCATGTCAGTTCTTCCTAGTCAGGGAACTAGAGAAAAATACTTCTAATGATAGGTATACATTGCGAAATCTTGTTTATTAACTAATTATGTTGCCAAAGCCCCACATATATCCGTAGAGGTTGTAATTATTTTGTGGCATAACATTGTTTAATAGCCGAGAGCAAAAAACGTTGCCAAAATTTTCACTCTAGTCTCCATTATGAAAGAAAAATAAACAGAAAAACAAAGTTCAAAGTACAGAGACAGTAGGAAAATGAAAAATTACTAATGCAACATGATATTCTCAGAAAGATATTTTATCCATTCAATAATTACAGTGCTTTTAAAAAGTAAGATATTAAGCAATTATTCTTGGGAAGTGGAGAGACTGCTCAGCAGTTATGGGCACTGGCTGCTCTTGCAGAAGATGCGGGTTTGGCTCGCAGAATCAACATATGACTCACAAACATCTGTAAGTCTAGTTCCTAGGGATGCAAAGCTTTCTTCTACTCTCCATGGGCACCAGCCATGTGTGTGGTGTACATATATCCATGCATGGAAAATACTCATTCACATAAAATAATCATAAAATAAATCTTGAAAGAAATAATCGAATGAATTTATGTAAGAAGTTGCCCCAAAATAAGACAAAAGGGGAAAATAAGGTAGAATATGTAAAATATATATTCTATATGTGAAAATATAGAATTAATTCTTAAAATTAAAATATGCCAATAGAAATTCCAGAATATAAGTATGGAATTAGTAAAGACTAAAAATTGAAATTTGGAATTAGTACAACAAAATCATCCATGCAACCAATTTTCTTTGTTCCAGTGTTACTAGTTAATATGCTCCAGAAAAACAAGGAGTTAGGCTAAACACCAGGTAGACACACAAGGTGGGAAGTGAGATCTCACAAAGAGCTTTCAAAGAAAGAAACAGGAATATGCCTGAGTGGTAGTGAAGGCAACTGGATTAACCCAGGGTGGGAAGCAGACAGAGACTGAGGAGAAAAAAAAGACTTTAGCATTTCAAAAATGATAACATAGGCATTTTACACATCATTTAAAATCAGATGTCTCTAGTTTTCATATAAATATTTGTAAAATAATTGGATATGAAGTATAACAAAGAGCCCTTATCAATTCCAGAGTGAGTTAAATATCTGTAAAACAGTGAAAAATCAAATTTGCTTTGTTCAGCAGTCAGTAATACCTGTCACATTTTAATTGAAAATTATGGGCCAATTACTCTGAAAGGGCAGGAGAAAGGTAAATGTGGGTTGGTTGGTGAAAGGAAGCTACGTTTTCAACTTCTATAAATGGAAGTGAACGCTGTTTAGAGTCAATAAATTGATTTCTCTTTGAAATATGAGTTAAATGCTAAAGGAAATAGGGTGGTTTAATTTGGGAAGCAAGCATGGACAAGAGGAGAAATGGAGCAGGGCTTGTATGTTCTGATAATCTTTTAATTCTATTTCATCCCCCCAAAAAAACCTATGGGGATTATTAATGTTTTGAGACAAATATTTGGGTTTAAAACCTTAGCGACTGAGAGTCTCAGTTTCTTCAGTTACAAAATGATAAAAATAATACATAGAACTCATAAGATTTTGAAGAAGATGCATATTTTTGTCTCTTTATACATACATACACTATGCATGATTTATATATGTACATTTATGATTAGCAGGTTATGTTGGGCAGTTAATACCTTCTATGTTTAGTTATTATTACAAAAGTAAAATTAAAACAGAATTATGAGCCAAGGAAACAAAAATGTTTCCTAAGTACATTCTCTGATAACCTTGTGATTTTATTTGTTCCTTTATTTTTATGTGTGTAGATGCTTTTCCTGCATATACGTCTGTGATATGCACCATGTGCATTTCTGTTGATCATGGGTGCCAGAAGAGGGTGTCAGATGCCCTGAAAGGAGTGTTAAAGATGGTTGTTAGAACCCATCCGGGGGCTGGGAATAGGACCCAGGTTCTCTAGAAGAGCAGTCAATGTTCTTAACTACTGAGCCTTTTATTCAGCACCGATCTTCAGAATTTAGGACCCAGGTTCTCTAGAAGAGCAGTCAATGTTCTTAACTACTGAGCCTTTTATTCAGCACCGATCTTCAGAATTTA
>CABHPR010157194.1:0-33443 GCA_902168415.1 Peromyscus melanophrys | reverse complement strand
GTTCTTAACTACTGAGCCTTTTATTCAGCACCGATCTTCAGAATTTACTAAGCAAAGGGCCGTGGGATAGAAGAACTTCTCATTGTTTAAACTGTGCAACCATTTTCTTCTTTTTACTTCCATAGGCACTTGAACAGTAGAATGCCTACTGGGCAGTGGCATGTTTTCTGTGGGCTGCATGAAATAGGTCTACTCATGAGACAATTAACATCAGAAAACTTCTAATTCACCCTCTTCCTGCACAATTGTCTAGATACACCAATTTTCATAGCATGGTATGGCTGGAATTAAATAATAAAGTGCCAAACATTTAGAAATAGACTTTAGAGAAAATTCAAATAGCACTGTGTTCCATGTACTGCTTCCTGTTAATCTTCATTTTCATAGAAAAATGACATAATTGAAACATTTTGGATCTTATTGCAGATCAATTAAATGTTACATATGAGCCAAGTAAGATGAATCATAACTTGCTAAATTCTTCTATTTTATTTTTATTGTCAAATTAATGGTCTGTAAAAATGGCTATTTAGAAATATGTTGCAAGAATTAAAAAAAATGTTAGTGCAGCATGATGGAGCACGTCTGGAACTTGGATGTGGCATTAAGAGAATTAGAAGCTCAGGTCGAGAATTGGCTAAATAGTGAGTTCAAGGCCCACCTGGGCTATAAGATAACCTTTCTTAAAAGCAAAAGAAGTTTAGAAAATTTGCAAAAAGTGATCCTCAATATCTTATATCATTCTCTGTTGTTTCTTTTTCCTTTCTTTCTTTCTCTTTCTTTCTTTCTTTCTTTCTTTCTTTCTTTCTTTCTTTCTTTCTTTCTTTCTTTCTTTCTTCCTTCCTTCCTTCCTTCCTTTCTTTCTCTCTTCCTTCTTTTTCTTCTTCTTCTTCTTCTTCTTCTTCTTCTTCTTCTTCTTCTTCTTCTTCTTCTTCTTCTTCTTCTTCTTTTTTCTGAGACAAGGTTTCTCTGTGCAGTTTTGGTCCCTGTCCTGGATCTTGCTCTGTAGACCAGGCTGGCCTCAAGCTCACAGAGATCTTCCTGGCTCTGCCTCCAGAGTGCTGGGATTAAAGGCGTGCGGGACCACTGCCCGGCCATCCTGTTGTTTCTAGAACAGATGCACTTACTGCCATTGCAGAATATTTGAACTTTACCTTTTAAATTACACTACTTTGAAAAGACATATTGATAGGATTTAAAAAGTTATGTGATTCAGAACCAGTGTATCTTTCTTTTTTTATTAGACGGCATTCATAGGTTCAACAATTATTTTTAATGGGTCTTTGTTCTGAGCAATAATTTGGTTAATTTGTTGAATAAATGTATAAAACCATGTAAATGAATTTTGATGAAGACAGTAGGTAGATATATATATATATATATATATATATATATATATCACACAATAGAAAAGTGCAGTAGATGTGGGTATGGTTGCATATGTATTACACGACATAGTCTCAAAATTCTATTGTCTATGCTTACTGATTACTAGTCCTTCATGGTTATGTATGCATATGAACATCTACGAGATTTCTAAACTTACAGAATATGTCCAGGATCAGACTGAAGGTTTGGAACAATGTGTCTTTGAAAGAACATGCATTTGCAATGTTTTGTCTATGGCTTTAAGAGGTTAGTGGTTCTCTTTAAGCATATTTATTTCAGGAGATGAAGTTAAGAATTCTTGTCCTACCCAATATTTGAAAATAAAGTAAAGACATCACGAACAACATGCAGAAGAAGGAAGAATACGATTTTGTTTGGGTCGACAATTTTATGATAGAATTGAACTGTATCTAGATTGTCTTGCTTTAGCAAGCAAATTCACCATCAATTATAAGGCTTGATTTCTAAAAAGACCGTTCATCCAAATGCAAGGAGACTTTCATATCCTTGTTCACTGATACTCTATTCATTATAGCAAAAAAACTAAATCAGACTGATGTTCACCAGCAGATGAAACAAAAAGTTTGTTACATATATACAATAGAAATTTATCCAACTGAAAAGAAAATGAAATTATGAAAATGTCAGAAAAATTAATAGAACTGGAAATCATTGTATTAATACTAACATTTAATAACACAGGCTAAGAAAGACAAATACTACATATTCTCTCTCATAAGTGGACCCTAGATTCTAATTGTTAACATATGTGCATTTTTGTGGTAGCAAATGAGAGTAGAATCCAAGAAACTGGAAAGGACCCCCTGAGATAAGAAAAAGCAAGTTTTAAAGGGGAGTGGGTGAGTATGATGAGGGTAATGGAACACACGTGCTAAGAAAGGAGAAAGGAAAAAAAAGGGGAGGGGGGACAGGAAGGCACAGTAGGCATATGAGACACCGAGATGGGAGAGTATGTATGTTTAAAAATGCTATGCAGAAACCTTGTATGCTTATTCAAAATCAATAAATAATGAGTTTGACTCTCAGGTTAGATACCTGATTATGAGTAATTTAATAATGAAGATTTGTTCCTGATTGTTCAGTAAGTGCAACAAAGCATACAATTTTAACAAGAAATACTCATGGGTAAAGAGGGAACTGCAATTCTCTGCAAATTATGTTCACCTTACTTAATGTTGTTGAAACCAATTGGTGACTGGTTGAGTATATTAAAATACACCTGTAATTCTCTTATGTGTCAACAATAATGATAAAGATACATAGCCACAAATGATGTACTACTGAATCCAAAAGGCAAAACATAAACTGCACACACTAGCTTGAAAAATAATGTTAATAAAACAATTAAATAAATATAATTTTATTATTTTACAGTAAAGTTAAATTCAAAGTTAGGTTTACATTTATAAGTGATAAAACACCATTGAATAAATAATCCTTAGGGCATATCAGTGAATTAGTGGATTCTTTTGTAATATCACTGAGGAGTTTTCCACTGTGTTCTTACTGTGAACTGATAAATCTCCAAAGGTCTACTTTATACTCTCTATAAACTACCTATTGAAAAGGTATACTCTAGTAAATTGCCTTAAAGAGAAAAGGAGGCATTTTCACATACAAGGAAACAAAGCTGATCTTTAAATAGATAGTGTTTTCATAATTGTATAAAGTTATCCACAAATACAACCTTAGCAAAATTTTAAACCTACCTAATAGCCCTGATTATCAGTTATTCTACATTTTCTGGCCTTCTTTTTCTTTAGATGTCTCAGCATGATTTGTTATAGTAAATGTTGTATTGTTTTCATTGTCCCTTACCTGTAATTTGAACCATTCTAGAGTAAAGATTTTTGTTATTTTAAATGCTACTGTCAAAACCCAGCAGCATACAGGCCACAAGGTGAGCTCCTCAATTTGAATAAAGGAAATTTTAGAAATTTAGCAGTAGTATGTCGAATCTTGGTTTCCATATGTAATTTCCATGAGCAAGATTATCTTTACCTGATGCCACTCTAGTACAAAATACTGAATGTTTTAATTTAGTGTAGCTACTTAATCACTTCATTTTATTCTGTCAGAGGAACATTCATTTAGAAATTTGATTTCCAGACCTTGAAAATAC
This sequence comes from Peromyscus melanophrys, assembly GCA_902168415.1. NCBI lineage: Eukaryota > Metazoa > Chordata > Mammalia > Rodentia > Cricetidae > Peromyscus > Peromyscus melanophrys. Next base: position 29,911 of record CABHPR010157194.1, on the reverse strand, counting down.
TATGCATGTGTACTTTCATTACTTCTATTTACTAGAATACTTTATTTTTTGTGGGGTTTTCCTAATTTGGGCATATGTGTATTAAGGGTATCTTGATGTCTTTGTCCAGATGAGCTGCTGTTACAAAATACCATAGAATAGCTACTTATAACCAGTTCTGGAAACTGGAAAGGCCAAGGGCAAAGTGCTAGCTGATGTCTGGTGAGGTCCACTCCTCATTGATGACTGTCTTTTCATTGTGACTTCACAAGGTAGGAAGGGCCAGCAATCTCTTGTGACTTCTTTTATAAAGATGCAACCATGAGAGTTCCATTCTAATGAGTTAGGGTTTTTGCACATGGATTAGGGAGCCTTTAACATCAATGTGTTATACTTGGAGTGGGATGCTCTCTTTCCATAGAGTAGTAGAACCCTTTTTAAATGTCATTTGCCTTTGGAATAAATACTATCTTGACCAAATATAATTGTGGACATATACTGGTTGCACAGTGACATTTAGAAGGAATGATATGATTTTACAGTCATCTACTTTTTTCGTGCTGTGTCAAATTATGCTTGATGTAACAATGCATATTTAAAAGACATTTTTACAAGAGTAGGCTATTACTACTAACACTATTGAACTCTAGGTTTAGTTAATAAAATACCAACTCAACAATTTGAAGGTTTAATTTTAAACTTTAACTCCATAGAAATAGGTGTATTTTTTCCCACCAAATAGATAGCGAAGGAAAAGGCTCTCCAATCAAAGGTGTCTGCTAATGTGTCCTGTGCAAAGTTAATGGAAATGATATCACAGATATTGAACCAAGATATTGAATTTAAATAATTTTCAATAGCAAAGAGATCTTGAGTCTGAAAAGATCGTGATGGTAGAGTAGCACACAGCCTTTAGTTCCAATAAACAATGAAACCTAAAAGAAAACCAATAACCAAACCAACATGATTATATTATACAGCAACACTGTCCCCATAAACCTAAATAATATGTAAGTTGATATAAACCCCTCATTAAATGGGAGTCCTGTGCTGTGGGAACTTCTACATATGAGGAAGGACAATGATATACTAGAGGCTCTGGTAGACTCAGAACAGGTGGACCACCCCAGAGATATTAAGTGAAAGAGCTGCTGAAACTAGGGTAGGACTGGACAAGTGGTCAGTAGTCATCAGAAGTGGAGTGATGGCTGATTTCAAGGGAGGTGCTGGACATGTATGTTAGGATCCTGCAACAATCACTCGTGCTGGTTAGTATTATCAAACACTGCTTGAACAGAAGAAAGAATTGGGAATTCTCTTAGGGAATCTGAACGTCATCATCAAAAATGGGTAAGAACTTCAATGAAAAGACACCCACTGGCTGTTTAAATTTGGATTCATAGGAATATGGACGTGATTACTTGCTGAAGGTGATAGAAATTGCGTTTATTGCCTTGAGACCTGGATAAGTAAAAGGAATGAAACAGCTATGCATTCCTTGTTATATAATCTGAACTAAAGGGCAATGTAATAGAAGAGATAAAAATGCATCCTTACAAACGATTTCAGCTAATAATTAACCTAGAAACTGACTACATAGTTAAAAAAATCACAAGTTCTTTAATTTAATTAATGCATCTGGATACTGAACATAAATGACCCTTAGAACCAAACAAAAGCAGACGCAAATGAATCCTCCTGGTGAAACAGCACAGGACCACATATAGTTTTGCCAAGGGGATGGAACCTGCATCGAAACAGGCAACTGGATAAGAGTCTAGTAACCAAGAATACAGAATGGAGCTCACAGTGATCTGTGTCTCTTGGGTATGTGACTGGTAAAACCAAGTTTGAAAGAATGGCTGAGACTGCTGCCCAAAGTCTTCAACAGATAGTACGAAGGACTTGTGGGAGAGCAGAGGAAGATTCTTCAGTTTCAGCGTGGAGATGAAGGCTGCAAAGTATGTACCCTAAGGATATGCACCTGTGCTCAACTACAGGCAAATTCAAGAAAACCACTACTGCATGAGGAAAGCTGTGCTTTTGTGGGGTGGAAAGGGTCTGTATTCGGGACTGTGCACGCAACTGGGTTTTTCTGTTTGGTTATGGAGCTCTCTTTTTTGTGCTAAGTATGACTTTAAGTATCTTTGCCTTGTAATAAGTCACTCTGTATGACCTTCTTTATCTGCTTTATTATACAATAAAAGGTAGGGAAAAGCAAGTCTTAATTTTGGAAAGGAAATATCAAGTTATAAAGGAAGGGCAATGAAGTATTACTGTTTATCTGTGTTTCAATCACAGATCTGATTTGCATTTATATCAAAACTCTAATAAAACTAAGGTAAAGCAACTTAATATGACATCATGCTGGGAATATGGCCCAGGCACGATATATGAAAAATCATAATTACAGCCCTAGGTTTGAATGACCTTTCCTCTCTTCTGAAGGGTGAAGCTTTCATGGTTACTAGCTTGTGGGGCTCTCTATATATTAGTTTTCAGTCTACTGCTGTCACAGAGAAAGGAAGTTATGTAGTGGAATGAAAGAAATAATACAATGCATTCAAATCTGCTCTCCCTGTTGTCATAGCCTTTCTTGGGGTTTTTACTTCAGCAAAAGAATCAGATGATATGTAGTACGCAATGTCCCTTGCCAGTTTCTCTCCCATCCCCCTCTCCCCGTCTTCCTCCTTGTCTACAACAATTATCGACCAATAGTTTTGCATACCAGTTTTTAAAATGTTGGGAATGAAATTATCTCCTTAGAAATTCAACATTTAATTATTTTTAGTTCATTATTTTCACTTTCATGATTTTAGAATATGAAGAATTTTTCAAGCTTTTTTAAAGAAAGAGTCAATCAAACAAAATTATTTCAGAATTGTGCATTTAAAAGAGAAAAAAATCCACTGGGAAACAGATTTCTTTATTTTAAAGAAGTAAGTTTTCTTTATGTAAAATAAGGGTGATGCTTATTTCTACTGTATCAGAAAGCTATGTTTGAAGAAGAGTGAAAAAGTTCCTAACCTACTTTCCTCTCTTCAATTTTTACCTTTATCATGCTTGTTAATTGCCTGGGTGTCCTTTAACCATCTATTTTCATGATTCTTTCCCAGAGGCTTGGTTTAATTTTAAAAGTGAAGTGTATTCAGCCCTAATTATGTGAGAGCTCACTGCAGGCAAACAGCAAGAGATAGTAATGACCAAAACGTGTTCTCAAATCAGTTACATGGCTACCGCAGCAAGTTGCTATAAATATTTGATGACTAGGAAATACAGCCATGGAAGGCAATGCTTAGAAGCTAGTGACATTTGAAAATAGGAGTCCTTCCAGAAACAAAATTTCACTAGATAAGATTTTTAAAATATCTGAATTTGTAATTTTCACATTTTTTATAAGTACCTAAAATGAGAATTCTTAACAATTCTAATTCCCCTTATAATTAATAACTAGATGCAAGGAGGCCCCAAGGATTTCTTTGAGTAGGAATGATATTTACAAAATATACAATCTGTGCAACCAAAAAAAATCTTAGTGTTGTCATTGAAATGCATTTTGCTATATTGGCCCAACGTCCACGGTAAGCATTTATTTTAAGCAACCTGTCTTATTTATTTTTACATTAATTTGGTAGGGGAAAGGATGCCACCCAAGTGTTGTTGTAGCTTATCACAGATGGGAAAGCCCAAAGTCAGCGAGATATTTAAAACAACAACAATAACAACAACACAGAATCAGAAGGTGACCAAATGCAGTATTGCTTGCTAAGTTCTGGATATGTCTGGAAAAGTATCCTAACACTCCTTCACACACACACACACACACACACACACACACACACACACACACACACATATCATGTCACTGAGTCTGAAGAGAAATACTATGACAGGTACTATTCATGTCTGATTGCAGCTTAGAAGACCAAACTATGGAGAAAGTATATTTTCAGACAGTTTGTAAAAGAAACTGAGATCTGAACCCATGGATCCAGTTCAGAACCCAGGATCCTTACCTCTCTATTTTGTTCTTAAAGTATTCAGTCATATCCTGATCCCGTGGCTCAGACACTCTCTCTAACAAAAATATGCCATTTGTATTTTAAAAACTGAATTAATTTAACTGATATGCAAAATATTATGTATCTCTCAGATATTGTGGTGTTTAGATACACAATAAGCACGGTTTAATGCTTCAATCACATCCTACCCAAATCTTTTCCTATTTCTTTGTGGAAAACCCTCTAAAATAATTTTTCTAAGCTTCTGAAGTATGTAGTATGCTATCTTTGCCTCGAGTCATTTTGTACAGCAGCAACTTCTTACTTTGTATTGCAGCATAGTACTCATTCATCGGTGTTCCCTGTCCTGCTTGCCCTAGCCTCCAAGGTCCACCTCTTCCTCTCAACCTCCATGCCATCAACTGTTTCAGGTTCCACGTACAAATGAGATCTTTACCACACCACATGCCTGTCTGTGCCCAGATTATTTCACTTAACATAATGTATTCTTGTTTCCCTGTGTGTTATATAGAACACAATTTCCTTTTTATGGATATTATTTTTCTGTTGAATGTGTGCCGTATTTTCTTCCTTTATTAATTGATAGACAATCAAGTTGGTGCTGCAAAGAATATTGGAGCTCAGTTTCTCCTTGACATGCTGATTTCTTTTTCCTTTTGGTGTATATCTGGCAGTGAATTGTTGGATCGTATGGTTATTTAATTTTTTAAAAAGTACTTTCATATTCTTTTCTAAACAACAGTGTGCAAGGGTTTCCTTTATTCAACAACTTTCCCACCACGCTCTATAATTTTTTATAGTCATTCTTTTTGTTTGTTTGTTTTCTTTCCTTTTTTTTCTAAAACAGGGTTTCTTTGTGTAGTCCTGGCTGTCCTGGAACTAGCTCTGTAGACCAGGCTGGTCCCAGACTCAGAGATCTGCCTTCCTCTGTCTCCTGAATCCTGGGATTAAAGGCGTGCGCCAACACTGCCTGGATGTATAGTCATTCCTAGGTGAACAATGAGGTTTTCTTTTTCTTTGCTGATAAGAAATTCTGAACATTTTTCAGATCCCTGATGACCATTTGTGTGTGTGTCCTTTAACAAAATATTTAAGATAATTGCCTGTCTTAAAATCTTGTTACTTGCTTTTTTGCTATGAAGTTTCTAAAGTTTCTTGTATGTTCTGGATATTAATTCCTTGTCAGGTGTATGTTTACACATGTTTTCTCCTATTAGAGAGGTTTTTTGTACTCTGTTAATTGCTTTCTTTGCCATCTGGAGGGTTTTGAGTTTGGCCTGGCTATAGATAACCTAGTTATTTGGTTATATTCTCACGTGGGAAATTGCATCTATTAGCTAAATTTTGGCTACATTTTCCTTAGAGCTTCACTCCAACCTAGTTCATGATATTGGCCATGATTGTATGTGCAAAGATCTTATTACTGCATGTGTCTATTTGTTCTTCAAAAAAATTAAAATATTTGGCAATTAAGAGTTAAGGGTGAATCTTGAAAATGCAATTTATTTATCCAGGACTGCGTGTTAAATATGAAAACATGACTCATTTTGATTCTATTTAGTTTTTATACTTAAGATTTAAGAATTAATTAAAATTATTCTCTCTAAAATACTTAATTTTTTTCATTATGTATTTTTGCATGCTTTTTAATGGTGGTACTTAAGTACTAAAATGAGAAGAATAGTTAAACAATGATAACAGTGAAGAACAGCACTCATTATGGAGTCATTTTGCAGAGGTTGGAAATAGTAACCAGAGTTAAAATCTGAGTTACAAGTATTATTGAAGATAGATGATTACTACATGAAATGTCAGTGTTTGCCATTATATTTCTGTCACCATATAAATGTCATTATTGTGAATTATTATATACCATACCATAAAATAGGAGTTCATTAGAATAAGAATGGGTTTTAGTTACTTAGAAAAGTTTAGGATATTTGTTATTAGTCTTTGTTGTATTGGAGGAAAGGTAACTAGGAAAGGAAAGAAGCGATCCCCAAGACATTTGGTCAAGTCCAAGCTTGCAACACCTCTAGAGTCCATTCTCGTGGCTCCTGATGTCTAGTGACATGGTATTCCATTGAGAAGTCTTGCAATTTCCAACAAAATTCAGATGAATTCAGCCTTTGAGATATTTTCTGAGGCTCCACAACTATGAAGTTCAACTCATTACAGATTAATAATCATAGAGTTTGTGCAATCATTGAGCTAAGCCAAGGCAGTGCAGTGAGAATGGTTGACATCACCCTTTTCTTCTTTTTAAGTTTAAAACTTGTAAAAAATATGCAATAAAAGGGTAATAACAGGTGATTTCTGCTAACAAATGAAAGCCATAAGAAGGTATATGGAAACATAGGGCTAGTGGTTAATTCAAAGGACAAGGAAAGTCTCTATAAAACATGGCACTTGGCACTTAGAATTGAAAGATCATATGAATTAGTGAAGTGGTTTGGGGCTGTGTGAGCAGAATTCAGCATCTGAGAGTTGACCCTTGTGACAAGGCGATTGCTAATCAAAGTTTGAATCATTTGCCACCTGTATTATTTAGAGACATAAGAAAATTGACTCAAGATAGATTGATGTATGATAGTAGATACATAGTAAAGTACCTCTCAAGATTCATACTCCACACATATTTCATCTATAATGTGTCATTCAGGTTTTGCCCATATTTAGTCATTTGTGATTGTGTTTGAATGTATTCTCTTTAAAGGCTCAAATGTCCCACAAATCTTTAAATGTGAGTGAATGAATCACGTTGCATTCTCTTAGAATTTATAATCCATTTCACACTATTTTAAGATCCCATATATTCTCTGGTTATTTTATCCATTCTGTTCTTTCCAGTGCTTTCTACTTCCTTACTCCACATTCTACCCAGAGCATCGATTTCTTCTGTCTCACTTTGGTTTTTGTTCCCTCCTGCTTCCTGCCATTTATCTTCATGGCTTAATTCTCTTATCCCAAGATATCTTGACCCAAGTATGTTAAAATTTTCCTCAGATACGATTCTAGAGAAATATAAATTGAACATTTCAAAGTATGTTTTTTTATTCAGTGTGACGAACTAAAACTGTAAGGTATATATAGAATTTCTGATGTGTGTGTTTATTTTCCCATTTCATATTAAGCCATTATTGACATTAAAATCAGGTTTTGTAGCATGACAATTAGGGTGTTTGGCCATCCTATCACCAGACTAGGTCAGTTCGGGGTGTCTCTCAACCATTGCCAGTAGTCTATTGTGGGGGTATCTTTGTGGATTTCTGTGGGTCTCTCTAGCACTTTGCTTCTTCCTATTCTCATGTGGTCTTCATTTATCATGGTCTTTTATTCCTTGTTCTCCCTCTCTGTTCTTGATCCAGCTAGGATCTTCTGCTCCCCTAAGCTCTCTTTCCCTCGACCCTTGCCCTTCATTACCCCCACTCACGTCCATGTTGTTCATGTAGATCTCATCCATTTCTCTGTCATTGGGCGATCCCTGTGTCTTTCTTGGGGTCTCCATCCAATGACTGAGGGAACCGCATGCAGAGATCCACGGCCAGGCCCCAGATGGAGCCACAGGAGTCCAATTGTTGTTGAGACCAAGGTTGGATAAAGCACAGGGACAAACAGCCAAACGAATGGAAACACATAAACTATGAACCAATAGCTGAGGAGCCCCCCAACTGGATCAGGCCCTCTGGATAAGTGAGACAGTTGATTAGCTTGATCTGTTTGGGAGGCATCCAGGCAGTGGGACTGGGTCCTGTACTCAGTGCATGAGTTGGCTGTTTGAAACCTGGGGCTTATACAGGGACACTTGGCTCAGCCTGGGAGGAGGGGACTGGACCTGCCTGGACTGAATCTACCAGGTTGAATTCAATCCTCAGGGGAGTCTTTGCCCTGGAGGAAATGGGAATGGGGAGTGGGCTGGGGGGAAGGTGGGGGGTGCGGGAGGGGGGAGAACAAGGGAATCTGTGGCTGATATGTAAAATTAAATTAAATTATAAAATAAAATAAAAAAAATCAGGTTTTGTTGAAGATTTCATACCTGATACCATGGTAAGCTAACTTGAGTAATCAAACACTACTGTCTTAGCTACTTTTCCTGTTGCTAATCTTAATCATCTTGATCACAGCAACTTAAGGAAGGAAGGGTTTAATTTTACTCAAAGCTCCACACTATGCTCCATCGTGGTAGGAGAGTCATAGTGATAGATGCTTAAGCCAGCTGTTCATATTGCATCCACAGTCAGCAAGATGAGAGTGGGCAGGAAGTGGAGTTTTCCTGTTAAACCACAGTAACACACTTCCTTCAGCAAGACTCCATCTCCTAAAGATTCAAAAGCCTTCCCCCACAATTCTACCAAATGGGGACCAAATGATCAAACACATGAGCCTATAGGGTATACTTCACAATTGAAACCCTAATATCTACATATGAAAATTTGAAAAGTGATGCCTCACAAAAGAGATCTAGGCCATGCTATAATCCTAACAGACATGTATATGCATAATGTATCAATCCCATGAAGCAGGGAAACATGCATGCAGCTGCAGTGAACCGCTGCCTATTTGTCTTGATCCAAGTCAATGCAGAATTCTGAAAAAATTCTAAAGTAAGAATAATTAATGATTCTGTTTTCACGGAAAAAGTGATGTGGGAAATATTCCTGATCTTGCTGTCATCCATCCAGGGTCTTTATTGATGACAATGAAGATAACTCACCTTTCATTTTTTTCTTTTCATCTTACCTATGAAGCCAGAATCTCTGAAGCAAGAATCTCTGCTTCATGGATTTTCTTCCCATCCTCCTACCATAGTACTGACTCTTCCACTGATTAAATAAATTGATTTCTCATGCAAAAAAAAAAGAATAATTAATGATACTCACTGACTTTTCCCAAATGTATTATAACCTTTTACTCTTGAGCTTTCCCCCATGAAACAGAAATGAATTTAATGTAAACTATATTTTTATTTTATTTTTAAATTAAATTGTTATTATATTGAACTTGCAAATTAAAAAACAAAACAAAACAAAAAACAAAAAACCACACATAGAAATTAACCAGACCCCAAGTCTATACATCTCAAGTAACTTCTGTTAATCAAACTAGCCATTCTAAAGCTGTGGAGCTTCAGATTGGATTTTAATGAAGACTAAACTACATATTAATGGTATTTAGGTTGAAGTATTTTCATTGAGGTATTGACCATGGTTTTGGTATTTATATTTATGTTGTATGTCTAATGTGGGAAAAAACTTCACAATACAAGGAAGTGAAAAAAATACTTAGATGATGATCAGTCATGGGAGCAGTGTACAGAAGACCCTTCAACCTTAAATCATATTAGGCTTTCTTGGCTTTTTCTGAAACTAAAGCTGATTTACTACTTTGGTAGCATCCAAGAAAGGTCAAAAGATGCAGTTGAATATCACAAATGGGGCTGAGGATTAAGAACAGAAATTTGTCGTGCTGTCCCTGGCACAACTGTCTGACTTCTCTTCAAGGGTTCAACACTCATTTCTCTACGGAGAGAACTGAGATTTTTAGCTTCCACCCGTTTGCTGCTCTTGAGGTGGTGGAACCTAGAAGAATGGAGCCTAAAAAACGAGGCAGACTAAAGTCTCGTGTAATAGCCAATTTTATTCAGAGCATCAAGAATTTATACTCTGAGGGTTAAGAAAAGTCATCTGAGTAAAGTATACAATCATAAGGACACGCCACCTGTGGCAAAACATGTTTTTCCATAGAGGTATATAAGCAAATAACAGTCAATATCCAGTTGTAGTGAATAAAGTAAGCTCACTTCTATCTGCTTTACTTGGGAGCTGTACAAAAGCACATTCCAAGAACATTTCTGTGGTGATATATTGTGTACTCTAATAAAATTTGCCTGAAGATCAGAGAACAGAACAAGCCACTAGATTAAACATAGAGGCCAGGCAGTGGTGGCACACACCTTTAATCCCAGTACTTGGGAAGCACACATGCTTTAATGGCTGGGTGGAGAAAGGTACAGAAGGCGTGAGGAGACAGGAACTAGAGGCTTTTCAACAGAAGCGTCCCTTTCAGCTAGAAGCTTTTTGTTGCTGGAGCTCTTTCAGGCTGAGGAGTTGGTGAGGTAGGAGGTGGTGGCTGTGGCTGGCTCTGCTTCTTTGATCTTCAGGCAAATTTTATTAGGGTACACAATATATCACCACACATTTCCATGTTTTTGAAGAAACTGTGGTCACAAGATTTTGTTTTCTTGGAGTTTTCTCACAAGAACTCAGAATTCCCCTTGCATGACTCCATTCTTGGACTGTGTTCTGCCATCTACCCATGTTTGTCCATTTGAATAAAGAATTTATAATGACCCCATGCCATTAGGGAATGCATACTAAGATTGTCTACTATGACATTTAATGTGTTTGGGAATAAAATACCCTAAAAATATTTAGGTAGGCATCTTTGATGTTTTACCGCTGTGGCGAATAACTGAGATAAACAAGTTAAAGGGAGGAATTGCTTTTTTTGGCTCACAACTTCAGAGGTTTTGTTAGATCTGAGGCTTTGAGCCTGAGATGAGACAAAAATATCATGGCTGTAAGAACATATGGCTGAAGTAGCTGACCACACGGCAGCCAGAATGCAGGGGGCAGATGTGGGTGGAATGACCATAATAGGATACAGCTCTTAAGGACATGTCTCAGTAACCCACTCTGTAAACTACACCTTACCTCTGTAAGATTTCCAATAATGCCATCAAATTATGCATATATCAGTGAATTAGTTCACGGATGAAGTCATCATTTGGAAGCCTAGCTAGCACAGTGGCCAAGCCTCCATTTCATGAGCTTTTGTGTACAGGAGGGTACATCATATCAGTGCTATAGCAATGAGTAATGGAAAGAGCATGACTAGCAGATGGAGTGATGGGAATATTTGGTTGGATTAAGGTCTCAGTCTCATGCCACACCAGAACCAGGAACCTAGCTAGTATCAGATTCCATGTTTAATGTGCACTACACATCTAAAAATATGTGGCAGCATTTATCCACCAAGATGAATGTGATAAAATTCAATGTAATTATGAATATACCACTTCCAACAAAATCATTCTAGTATTGTCAGATGTCCGATTTTCCCAAGCCCATTTGTTAAAGGTGTTTTTCTCAATATGTTTGGCATCAGTATATAGAAAGGCTATTGCTTTTTGTGTGTGTTGCTTTTGTATACTGCCACTTTGCTGAGTGTGTTCGTTAGTTTTAAAAGATTCTTGGTGGACCCATTAGGATCTTTTATATATAGACTCATAAACAAGAATTGATTTTCTTCCTTTCCTACTCATTTCCCCTTGATCTCCTTCTCTTGTCTTGTTTCTCCAGCTAAGTGGGGGATGGAGAGAATGCACATTTTTATCTTGTTCATGGTTTTTAGTAGAAATGTTATATGACTTTTTTCTTCATTTTGATTGATATTGAGAGGGGTTTAAAGAATACAGGTATATGAAATGGAATGGGAAAGAAAGTGGAGAGAAGTTTAAGTGGGGTAAGTCAAGGAAGTTAGAGCGTAGTAGAGGACTGAGTAATTATTACTAAGGATCATAGATTCTGCTGTAAACTCTGGTCACATTTGTGATCATTGCTTGGTGGGTCTGTTCTGGAATGTTTTATCAATCAGTTTTAGCTATAGCAAATGATATTCAAAGATACTTTTCTATCACATCTAACCTCTACTTGTGATGTTAACCTAAGGAAATAGTTATAAAATTTGAAGAAAAAAAATGTGAATGACTAGGTCTACTTGAGAGGAACTTGGAAAGACAATTTAAAAAGCTTTCAAGAGCCAAAGATGGAATAAATTGAACAACTAAATAAATAAATTAGTAGTGAATAATAACTCAATGTATAAAGTAAGTCTGCCCATACTGATATAAATAAATGATTGGATCAATAAATAAAGAGGAGAATTCCCAGTGATTTATGCAAGCCTTCTACCCTCAAGGAAGTGGACTGTAAGTCCTGTTCCTTAATTGCAGGCTGTCAGTAGTAACTCCTTTAAAAGAACACGCCGAGAAACCCAACCGACATTGCCACAAGCTGCTGGAATCACACACATCCAAACTGTCAAGGTCACCAGAAAAAGAATAATCTGGAAAGCTGTCACAGCCAGGCTAAGGAGACTTGGCAACAGATCATTATATGATACCCCAAGAGAATTCTTCAACAGAAGGACCTTAGGAAAATGATGTCTGAGTGAATTATTGATTTATTAACACCTAGGTACTGATATTGGTGCATCATTTGTAACAAATGCAAGATGTAAAAATGGGGGTAACTTTGTGTAGAGTATATGAAAATTCATTTCTTAATTATAAACATTGTTATATTTGTACTACTTTACAGTACTAGCAATTGGAGCTATACCCTTTAGCATGCTGGAGAAGTACTGTACCACTGAGCTAAGTCCTAAAAATTACTTTGACTTTTTATTTTTCATTCATTCTGAGACATATCCTTACTAAGTTGCCAGGCTTTCCTTGGACACATTTTGCATGTAGCTTAGGTAGGACTTGAAGCTGCTTCTTCTGCTCCTGCTTTTGGAGAAGCTAGGATCAACAATCATGTCTCAGTAGGGCTAGACCAAAGTTCCACATTTATAAAAAATTAAAAAAATCAAAACAATTTTTAACGGCTAGAGATTCAACAGCATCTATGAAATAGCATAGGTAAAGCCATAAGCCTCTCTTAACTTAAATATACATGTACTTTTTACATAGCACTAAAATTATGTCATCATTCATAACTCTGAATTGTTTAGCTTGGTGACTTTATGTTCCAAAGGTATAGACCACAAGCAGGTGCTTATAGACAGCATGAATCTAATTTAGTCAGGTTTTCCTGTTTAAAATTACTTGGTGGAATCAGTTTTATTATTCTAAAGTTTTGCTATTCTAAATTTTCTATATTTATATAAAATATAACATATTGGTAATATATTTTGTTATATCCTTGAATAAGTATCAGCAACTATGAATGTTACAAGTCATCAGTATCATCACACTATGAATGTTACTAATGTATTTGATACAGACAAGTTCATGCTCACAGAGGCCTAAGGAATCCTGGCCTGTCATTTGTAGATTTTGAAATTTATTATCATAATGTCAACAGTAATAAGAGCATACAAAACATAATTCTGTAGATAAGTACAACAAAATAGCCTGTAGCATTTTCTGCAGAAATCGGTACTAACTCAGACAGCCTTTGTTTATTCAGAGTAGACATTTGCCTGGGAGGAAGCTCAAATGTGGTTTGAAGCTCAAGTCTAGTAATCCACAATTCATGTGAAATTTTGTGAGACAAATTATTGGAACATATTAAATGTATGAAACAATGGATTTTGTTTTGACATTTTCTATATATGTGATATATATATATATATATATATATATATATATATATATATAAAATCTTCTATTTTGATCATATTTACCCCATTACCATTTCTTGTCTCCCTTTCTGTCCCACCGACTGCCTTCTCCCACCATTGTCTTTTCTGTGTGTGTGTGTGTGTGTGTGTGTGTGTGTGTGTCTGTGTGTGTGTGTGTTTGTGTGTGTTTAAAATCTAGATTCCACATATGAGAGAAAATAAGTAAAACCCGTTTTACTTAGTTAGGATGGCTTATTTTCACTCAACATGATGGCTCCCAGTTACTTCTATTTTTCTGAAAATGACATATTTTAATTATTTGTGGATGAATTAAACCATATACAGCCTAATTTTTATATAACTATTCATTTGTTATTGAAATATATTCCAATATACACATAGGTAGATGTAAAATTGAATAATTTATATTTTATAGAATTTTCTCTTTTTATGTTATGCTTTCCCATTTCCCCATAATGTTGTCAAAATACAAAAATTTAAAATGTAGACTTTAACTGGAGAATTTGAATATTTCCATGGTTTAAATATATTTCTTACATGGAATATAAACTTATATATTGTAAACTAAGAAGTGACTGTATTCACTCTTCTCTTTTGTCATCCTGTGGAGAACATCTCTGAGTGTTTTAAAGGCTTTGGCATCTCTTATTGTCTATAGTAGAGTCACTTAGATCTGAAACCCATCAGTTTCGTAAATGAAAATCTTACTATTAACTGCTTTTCGTAGTGGAACCCTGTCTTAGTCAGAGTTTCTATTGCTTTGAAGAGACACCATGACCATGGCCACTCTTATAAAGGAAACATTTAATTGAGGTGGCTCACTTACAGTTTCAGAGGTTCAGTTCATCATCATCATGGCGGAAAGCATGGTGGTATGAAGGCAGATGTGGTGCTGGAATCCTACATCTTGTAGGCAACAGGAAGTCAACTAAGACACTGGGAGGTATTCTGAGCATAGGAAACCTCAAAGCCTGCCCCCACAGTGACACACTTCCTCCACAAGATTATACCCACTCTAACAAAGCCACACCTCCTGATAGTGCCACTCTCTATGAGATTATGGGGGCCACTTTTATTCAAACTACCACAAACACTTTCCATAAAGGTTTACTATTAAAGATGAGTACACTTAGCTATAAATAGTGATACAATTATATTTGATTTTCCTCTAGACACTTTCTTCATAATTCTCATGAGTGGTAGTCAAGAAAAGATGTTATACTTATTCAAATTTACTGAACATTTAAGTATTGAGCTGTTATTGCATAAAACCAAGTACAAAGTATCAAAAATGTATTTGAGGACTAGGTAGATGGGAACTTCACTGTTAAGGGTCTTGCAATCTAGTTAGCATATGGGGCTGGGGGTTAAAGTAATTACATACTTAATTTCATATATTTCATACTTAATTTCAGATAGCCTTATATATTGAATATGATTTTATAGTAAACAGGGCAGAGTAATTACTTTAAACTGCTGGTAAAGAGGACAGCAATTGCTTTATACTGGTAGTATATAGATGGAGGAAGGCGGCCTTGAACTTGACTTTAAAGGGGAGATGCAGCTGGAGTGGTGAAGCTATAGAGTTAAAAACAGACATTTCAAATGGAGGATCCAACAAGGTTATCTGCAGAACAGCAAGAAAAATAGGACTATTAAGGAAGGGATATACAAGTAACATTCTTTTCTCTCAAAGCTGGCCGAGGAATGAGTTTGAGATTTTTGAGGGATAATACTATTAGATGGTGTTTAGAGACATTTCAGTTTACTAAAATGCTTGGTACTATATTAAACTAATTTGATCATGGTATTTACTAATGTGATTTTGGGTCATTGTGTTTCTCTGTGTGCATAGGTGGTATGATGCATGTATGTGTTGGTATTGGTGTGTTTAGATACGCATGCAAACATGCACATGTAGGTCAGAGGTTGATGTTTGTGTCTGCCTCAATCGCTCTCCATAATATTTTTTTTAAGCAAGACTTCTCACTGAACATGGAACTCAATGATGCTGCTATACTGGCTGGGCAATGAGCTTCATGGGACTACCTGTCTCCCTCCCAAACCAGCACTTTTGTTTATAGACTTGTGTTGTGGTACCCAGCTTATAGATGGATGCTCAGGGTCCAAATTCAGCTCCTTAGGCTTATATTGGCCTTTTATTACTTAGACTTCTCCATATAGACTTCTTCATTGTGTTTCTTGTATTATTATTATGTTTCAGACATCATTGACAACCAAGATTTGGGAATACTTGTTCGAAGATGTTTTTGTTAAATGTGCAGTTTGCTTACAGAGTTTTGGTAAAATTTTGTTTTTGACAAATTCTTATTATAGAGGGATGAATTATAATCCATTGCATTGTAGAGTTATGTTAGTTTGTATACTACTCAAATACTATAAAGTCCGCATTAAAAGGAAGATTTAATTATTTTTATTTTAACTTTTTTTGAGAATTTACTGCATGTATACTGTATTCACATCATTTCCACTCTTCTCTCTTCCTCATCCAACTCTTCCCATATCCACTCAACTCTCTCTCAAATTCATGGTGTCTTCTTTAATCATTGTGGTTGTATATCTATATCTAATACGTATGTGTGTACCGGAGTCCTTTAGTATCAGTTATATGTATGTGTGTTTTTAGAGGTTTGTCCATGGAGAAGGCTGATTTTCCCCTCTCAGCAGCATTTAATTACTTTTAGCTCTTCTTCTAGAGGTGGGGCCCTGTGAGATTCCCCCCTCTGCCCTGGCATGTCAGCTGGTGTTGCATCTGCACTGGCATGTCATCTAGTGTTGCATCTGCACTGGCATGTCAGCTGGTGCTGTATCTGCCCTGGCATGTCATCTGGTGTTACATCTGCCCTGGCATGTCATCTGGTGTTACATCTGCCCTGGCATGTCATCTGGTGTTACATCTGCCCTGGCACGTCAGCTGGTGCTGCATCTGCCCTGGCATGTCATCTGGTGTTGCATCTGCCCTGGCATGTCAGATGGTGTTACATCTGCCCTGGCATGTCAGCTGGTGCTGCATCTGCCCTGGCATGTCAGCTGGTGCTGCATCTGCATTGGCATGTCAGCTGGTGTTACATCTGCACTGGCATGTCAGCTGGTGTTGTTGCATCTGCACTGGCATGTCAGCTGGTGTTGCATCTGTACTGACATGTCAGCTGGTGTTGTTGCACCTGCATTGACATGTCAGCTGGTGTTGCATCTGCACTGGCATGTCAGATGGTGATGCATCTGCCCTGGCATGTCAGCTGGTGTTACATCTGCCCTGGCATGTCAGCTGGTGTTACATCTGCACTGGCATGTCGGCTGTTGCTGTTGCATCTGCATTGACAGGTCGGCTGGTGGTATTGCATTTGCCTTGCCATGTCAGCTATTGTTGCATCTGCCCTGGCATGCCAGTGGTGCTGCTATTATGCAGTTCTTGTTTAGAAGACCTCCTCCTTATAGACAAATCTTGAGGTAATAATAAAACTTATGATGGATGTAAACTGAGCATCAGAGAAGTTTATGTTTGCAAGGAACAACAGAGTAAATAGTGGCTTCTTTAGATTTCAAAGCTACAGGGGCAGGATAATATATTAAATTATTATAATCTAACAGGTTGTCTAGAATAATGTGATGTTTGCTATTTGTGGATGAGTTTGTTACCAGTGTTCAGCTGGGAAACTCAAGCCTACATCCTTCATGCAGCATTGCTATACCTTGGAGCTTCTGTGGGAGCAGTGTTTTCAAGAAGCATGGGCTTGAACGGGGAGTTATCATTCTCTCCTAGCTTTCATGTTTTAACTTCAAGATGTGTGAGGTGCACTGGGTCTAGAGGATGACAATTAACTTTTTTATTTAGAGAAGGAAAAGGAACAGACTATGCAATAAGCTATGCAATAAGCTTCATTTAAATATTCAAAAGTATTTTTTGGCTTAATGGTCCTAAATTTGCCTTTCTTCCTTTGCTTAAGATGTTTGTGGAAAATATATGAAAACTATGTCTTAAAGCAAACTTATTTACTTCAGTCTAAGTCCCCATAAACAGCTGCATTTCATACTCATGTTCATTAACAGTCTTTATAGAACAAGCATTCACTAATGCAACAGAGTTAGTTGGAGCACCTTCTGTCTCCAAAGTAAGATGCTGACGGGATAATTCTGAATATACTCTCTATTGTCCTTTCTTAATCTATTTTTTTCCTTCTAGTGTTCTCTGTCTAGTTCCATATCTTTAGAATCAAAACCCTACTGATTAAGTGCATTAGTTCAGTGTGACTTGTGCAGTTTCCTTCAATCCCATAAGTCAGCAGACAACATTCTTCTCCCAAATGCCTATGTGCTTTATTAATATCTTACTAGTTTTCACCTGATTTGATCACTTTTCTACCTTGTATTTTAGTCATTTGATTGATTTACTTCCATTAAACATAATGTCTACTGAAGTGAAAAAGATTAAAAAAAATTATTAAATTGAATTAAAACTTTGCTAGATAAGACAGGTAAATCATGTCCTCAGTATAATGAGCTGAACTATCCAAACACAGAATTTCATAATGATTGATATAATTATATAGTGACTTATTTTCATATGGCTTAGGTTATTGAAATTTAGCCTAATGATAGACTTACGGAAATATGTTAATAATGTCTGTCATGTTAACTAACATTGTCAACTTGACAGTATCTTGAGTTACTTGAGAGACAAGCATCTAGGCATGTCTGTAGATTATCTACATTAGGTTAGCCTCTGAAGATGGCAATGAAGGATTATCTAGATTAGAGGAAATATGTAGGCAAGGCACACCTTTTCTGTGGGCAGTACTGTTCTAGGAGCTGGGACCTGGACTGATTAAAAAGGAGAAAGAAATCTGAGCAGATTTGACAAATGTTCAGTTTTTGTATTCGAGAACAAAGCTTCACTATCACTTCATAGAAAATTAAGCACAAGAAAAATATAATCATTGCAACTTGCAAAGAATGGTAAGAATGAAGTTGATTCCAGGTTCTGACTATTACAAACCATGCTGAAATGAACATAGCTGAGCAAGTGCTCTTGTGGTATGATTGAGCATTCCTTGGGTATATGCCCAAGAGTGGTATAGCTGGATCTTGGGGGAGATTGATTCCCAATTTTCTAAGAATGCGCCATATTGATTTCCACAGTGGCTGTACCAGCTTGCATTCCCACCAGCAGTGGAGGAGAGTTCCCCTAGCTCCACATCCTCTCCAGCACAAGGTGTCCTCAGTGTTTTTGATCTTAGCCAATCTGACTGGTGTAAGGTGGTATCTCAGAGTTGTTTTGATTTGCATTTCCCTAATGATTAGGGATGTTGAGCAATTCCTTAAATGTCTTTCAGCCATTTGTGTTTCCTCTGCTGAGAATTCTCTGTTTAGTTCTATAGCCCATTTCTTAATTGGACTGTTGGGAATTTTGATGTTTAATTTCTTGAGTTCCCTATATATTCTATATATATCCCTATATATATCAGTTCTCTGTCAGATGTGGGGTTGGTGAAGATCTTTTCCCATTCTGTGGGCTGTCGCTTTGCCTTGTTGACCGTATCCTTTGCTCTACAAAAGCTTTTCAGTTTCAAGAGGTCCCATTGACTGATTGTTTCTCTCAGTGTCTGAGCTACTGGTGTTATACCTAGGAAGCGATCTCCTATGCCAATGCGTTCAAGACTACTTCCTACTTTCTCTTCTAGCAGGTTCAGAGTAGC
The DNA here is from genome assembly GCA_902168415.1 of Peromyscus melanophrys. Taxonomy (NCBI): domain Eukaryota; kingdom Metazoa; phylum Chordata; class Mammalia; order Rodentia; family Cricetidae; genus Peromyscus; species Peromyscus melanophrys. The sequence continues at coordinate 10,764 of CABHPR010157194.1, read as the reverse complement.
TGGATTTATGTTGAGGTCTTTGATCCACTTGGACTTAAGTTTTGTGCAGGGTGATAGATATGGATCTATTTGCAGCCTTCTGCACGTTGATATCCAGTTATGCCAGCACCATTTGTTGAAGATGCTTTCTTTTTTCCATTGTACGCTGGGACCAGGGATGGATGGAATACAGGGACAAGTGGCCAAACGAATGGAAACACATGAACTGTGAACCAATGGCTGAGGGGCCCCCAACTGGATCAGGCCCTCTGAATGGGTGAGACAGTTGATTGGCTTGATCTGTTTAGGAGGCATCCAGGCAGTTGGACCGGGTCCTGTGCTCAGTGCATGAATTGGCTGTTTGAAACCTGGGGCTTAGTAGAGACCCTTGGCTCAGCCTGGGAGGAGGGGACTAGACCTGCCTGGGCTGAGTCCACCAGGTTGATCTCAACCCTCGGGGGAGTCTTTGCCCTGGAGGAGATGGAAATGGGGGGTGGGCCAAGGGGAGGGGGCGGGGCGGGAGGAGGGAGAACGGGGGAATCTATGGCTGATATGTAAAGTTGAATTATATTGTAAAATAAAATAAAATAAATTAAAAAAAGAATGAAGTTGAAAATAAGAACTAAGCATATATCATTATCTTAAATTGATCACACAATTAATCTTATTGAAATGTTTTTTTCATTCTTCATGCTGACCAGTGTCTCTCTTGGTGCTGTCTATGTCAGCCTTTTGTTGTTGTTTGTGTGTATCTGCCTGTTATCTGAGTGGACTTGACCCCTGACCATCACTTTGGATCTTCCCTGCTTCCTCTTTAACATCCCCCTGGAGGACTCATGCTCCCTAAAGTTGCAGCTTTTAAGTCTATACAATGACTGAGAAATTCACTGCTTTGCCCTCTTATCAACTTAAAGATTTTGAATGTTACACCTCCCAATCTTTTCCTATGTGTGTGTGTGTGTGTGTGTGTGTGTGTGTGTGTGTGTGCGTGTGTGTGAAACATTTAACTCATCACAAAAGCTCCTCACTTCATTTTTTCTAGTTTCTTTGGTATAAGACTTGATGCTATACTTTTCTCTTTCCAATTCAATCTCTGCAAATCCGGCCATACTCAGATCTTGCCTATGTTCCCAGCAAAAGGATTCTTTGTTTCATCTCTTGTCTTCTTTTCCCAAATTAGTCTTCATACTGAATTTCTAGAAGTTGCTTCATTCTTTCAGTGTTTTGTTCCTAAAAAATTAAAATCTGAGAATATTGTTAGAACCTTTCCAGGTTTACTTCCTATAAGAAAGAGATAATGACACTCAGAGAGGAGAGTTTCTCAACACATTAATACTTGTTAATGCCCAATACAATGAGGTCATCGCAGCTGCATTAAGTTTATTATTTATTATTATTTATTATTCCCCATTATGCCACACTACTATTCTTCAGTAGGTTTTACTTTGATTTATTTTTTAATGTCAGGGTACTAGCTTTGGAGCCTGGGATGGTGGTGTGTGCCTTGAAACACAACAGCTTGGGGAGATGAGGCCTAAGTAATATAAGGCCATCCTATCCCCTGTAATAAAGGAATTTGTTTCAGTTAATAATATACACTACATGTGGATAAAGCCAAAATATAACATGGAGTACTTTTGATGCAAATCTAGTACTATCTTTTAATAAAATTGTTTCATTAAAGAGAAAGAAAAAATAACTTTAAAAATATTGAGCCAAAGTGATATCATGCTTATTAAGTTGAGTTTTTGTTACTCAATATTATGCTTGCTGGTCTGGTAAAATCAACTGAAGGTCAGAACTTAGAAACTATTTCATTGAAGTCAAGATTACAGATATGCCATTTGAGATGCTTATGTGGTTTTAGTACATACGTGGAGTGGAGCTAGTCATAAATACCTACTTTTATATTTGTGAATTTCTATGTGGTAAACAACATTGAGAACTTTTCACTAAGCACTTGTTCTGCATCTAATGTAAAATTTGCTATGATTGTGGTAGGAAAGTGTAAGTATTATGGAATGATTTAAAATCAAATACATCTATTAAACAGCCTTATGTTGCAATGAGAATTGAATTAGTCATGAAAACAAACACCTGGCTTCAAGTGTTCAATTTGAGTAACTTCTCAGGTAATAGTGGCTAAATCCAACACCACTTTAATTGTTTCAGATTTTTTTATATGTGATGGTATAACTAATAAAACTTTTTAGTATTCATAGAGTTGGTTAGAAAATACTTTTAAAATGATTATTGGCAGTTTATAAAGTTATCTTATAGCTATATTACTATAGCCACTAGCTGACAAACTACTATAATGTAATATTAGTTTGGTAATCAACTGAAATGAAGCAAAACAAAGCTGTCAGCGCTGGAGAAATGCTCTGTGGTTAAGAGCACTGCCTACTTTTCCAGAGGACCTGGGTTTGATTTCCAACACCAAGATGCTGCTTCACAAATACATTAAACTCTAGTTCCAGGGCACCTGACTCTGTCCTCTGGCTTCTGTGGGTACTTTCATGCATGTGGCGAACATGTACAGGCAGGAAAACACCCATGTACAGCTTTTAAAAATGTAATTGTAAATTTTATTTTATTATTGTTATTTTACCACAACAACCACAAGGCTGTTATGGAAAAATAATATCAAGTTATCATTCAGAAAATCTTAGAATGCTTTGATACTAAGTTGCAGAGTCTTTCATGTTGACCCTAGACATAATTTTCTTCCAAATTATGTTGTACAGTGCAGTGTGATAACAAGTTGCTAATGGTATTATCTCTGATAATATTTTCCTAAGCCTCTAGTATGCTTGATGCTCTCTTAACATGGAAGAGATCTTGTCACTTCTTTAAAGTCTTTAAACTTTTAATGAAGCCATTTTTTTAATGAATTTTTTTTTTTTGTTTTTGTTTTTGTCAAGGACAGGATTTCTCTGTGTAACAGCTCTTGCTGTCCTGGAACTCACTTTGTAGATGAGGCTGGGCTCAAACTCACTGAGATCCACCTGCCTCTGCCTCCCTAGTGCTGGGATTAAAGGTGTGGGCCACCACATGGCAAAATGTCTATAGTTTTCATCATGAAAATCTCTATCAATTTAAAATGACCCCAGTTTCTTTTAAATCCTGATATATAACTTGACACGAAGGAAAAAAGTGTAGGAACAATGGACATGAGTTAGTTGTCCCTTGAATAAAGTTTGTTCTATAAGAAACAGTAGTGAGAACATTATATAAGCCATCTTAGTGTCCTAAGTGAAAAAAAAAAGAAACAGTAGTGAGAACAGCAGCTGCAATCTACCAAGAAGATCACCATGGGTCTCGCCAAGGAAATGATAGGTTGAAGAATAATACCCTTTGAACTCCCACACCAGGACTAACCAGTAGGTGACCCAGGGGTCCCAAATAATTGAAGACTATCCCCAGGTAGTTGCTTGACTCAACTCCTGAGGCTCAAAGGAACACCCAGCCTGAGATCTAGTTTTCCTTCCCACCCTTGGATTATGCTCACCAAACCAAAATTTTAACTTTCAATTTATGAAGAGAGTGTTCACATTTTTTTATATTTTTAATTTAACCAAGTTTTATTATTTTAACTTTTAAAAATCTCATTTCACATGCTAAGCAATCCCCTATTGTTCTATTAATATCTCTTACTCCATATTTTCATGATACTGAAGTTCTAAAAACAATAAACTCTCCAAGAAACCTGTAGACTAAGGTTGTGACATGGTGCCTTTATGTATTCAAGCCAAGAACAGTCAGAGAGTCCATAGTTTCAGTTATCATGTTGAACAGACAATGTGGATATAGTGAAAAGCAGAAATACATCTGATTCTGCTACATCTACAGGATTGGAGAGATTGATTTTAAAATAATGTGCAATGTATATATAAAAATTCAAGAGCCGGGCGTTGGTGGCGCACGCCTTTAATCCCAGCACTCGGGAGGCAGAGCCAGGCGGATCTCTGTGAGTTCGAGGCCAGCCTGGGCTACCAAGTGAGCTCCAGGAAAGGCGCAAAGCTACACAGAGAAACCCTGTCTCGAAAAATCAAAAAAAAAAAAAATTCAAAATACTGTATGCATCAAAGACAAGACAGGGTATCTCTTCAAGTCCAGAACTCATTTCTTGATTCAGTTTACTAATGCTCTCCAGGGCTTACCAGGGACAGAGTGCTATTGAAAGCTTTCTTTAACACAAAAAGTACTAAATTGGCCTATATAAAATCAGAATAAAAAATAGTACTTGGTGGGACTGTATGTAGACTCACATGTATTATAATCTCATGTGAAAGGTAAATAAGCACCGGAATGAGTTGTTGTTATTTTTGATTGACTAATAATTGTCTTAACAACAGCAAACAAACAAAAAATGCTGGCCGAGGAAACAATTTGAATCTCCTAAACCTCCCTTTCATATTGCCAATCTCCTCAGTGCCACTTAAAATGGTACTCTGTCTGTGTGGTGCTTATCCCTGATTGGCTTCAGGACATTCTCAGGGTCACGTGTCATGCCATGCCGGGTGAGAGGAGGGAGAAGAGGGACTTTGGATTGGAGATCCTGGGATTCTGCTAAGGAGTTAACAGACTCATGATGGAGAAGGAGAAAAGAGGAGAGGATGGGTAGAAAGAATTCTAAGCACTTGTAGAGATTAATGGTATAGAAAAATTACGTTAAAAAAAGCAAATCCTCTCTGAAGTCATGCTTAGATTAAAGATGAGTGAGAAAAAAAAAAAAACATGGGATAGATGAGTAGGGATTGAAATCAAGCTATTTATATCAGTTTTAGATTGCCAACAGTTCTGAGATGATTCAGTCCCCATCCCCATATTCTATAGATTGAGAGTTATTTTTAATCTTTACTGTCATTACAGGATGCCAGATGGGTTTTTAAACAAATAATGATTTTTGAATTAGTAATAGCATGGAACAAAATAACAAAATTATTATACCAGAGAATTACTATTTTGACACATACATATGATTAAGCAGTTCTTAAGAACTTCCTTTTCTAAGGTATCTCCACAAAAGGTTAGGTTTTTTTTTTTCCTTTTTCTTTTTCCTTCACAAGACTTCTGCTTTGCTAGCTTTTTCTCTGTTGAAAGAACCAGGCACACAGCCTGCCACTTAAAGTTACATGAATCTTGAAACCATGTCTCTTCAATACAATCTGAAATGTACAAATTATAAAAATTCTTGCAGAATTTTGTACACTCACAGTCATACTTAAATTTTTCTCTATACCTCTGTCCTGTGGGAAAAATAAGGGTGATTTCCGCCTGTCAATTGGGACTCAGTCATCTTTTGAACAGCATCCTATTGTGCTTGTATTTCCATTAAAGCAAAAAAAAAAAAAAAAAAAAAAAAAAAAAAAAGCTTAAAAAGTCCACTGATTTGTGAGGGAAGGACAAAAGGAAAGAAGAAGAACTATTTTTATATATACCTACATACAAAAACCTTACATATGTAAATGTGATAGGGGTGTAAGTGAATTTGAGTGGGAATTCCTTTGACTCATTTGTTGTTGACTGAAATTTTCTCATTGTACCACCATTTCTGCTTAAAATATACCCTACTGTTTGTGTGAATTGCCTCACAACTAAAGAAACTTAGTCTTCAATTCTTAAATACTCGATGGCAAATGTTACTCTGCCCACACACCCTTGATGTTTGTTAAAGACCTGGAAACATATGGCCCTGCTAGAATCGTTTTCTTCCTTGATACACCCCCTTTCTGCTCTGCAATTGCTGGTGGGTGAAAATCTAAAAGCACTTCAAGTATGAAATAATATCTTTTAAAATTACTGCTTTAGATGAAAAAAAAAAAACCACAAACTGTATAGAAATGGTATCCCTTTTATCCATGTAACCTTCTAAACTGTGAAGTGAGTAATCTTTAATTTCAGAATCTTTTGTTAAACATGTTAGACACATGTTGCTTTTTGTGCATGGTGAGTGATAAGGACCTAGTTTCATTCTTCTCCATGTAGGCATCTAATTTTCCCAACACTGTTTGTTTAAGAGGGTGTCTTTTCTCCAGTGAGTGTTTTGACATTTTTCTAAAAAATCAGATAGCTCTAGCTACAAAGCTTTATGTCTAGATATTCTATTCTGTTCCATTTATCCACATATTTCTGCTTCCTTGTACTTTATTTTGGTACAGTGGCTCTGAAATATAACTTGAAATCAGGTGTGACGGCATTTTAACTTTTACTGTTTTTTTTTCCTTCAAAATTCCATTGACGATCAGACTTCATATGCTTTGCAAAATTGACACACTGTCAAACTGCCTTCTGAATACTGATGTTTATACCCATAGAGTCATGCTGCTTGTAGCCTGGGTCGGAGAAGCTTCTTTTTGTAGCAGATGGTAGTAACTACAGAGACTTGTAACTGGTCAAAGTGATGTGAATAAATAAATCCTGGGTGTTCAGTGCTAAACATAATTATGCAACAACTCATCCTGTCCAAGCTTTCACGATCATCTCCCAAGAAGGTAGAGACACATGAGTGTGTAAGAGAATGGAGAGGATTGTGGTTAAACAAACTTGGTGTCTCATTATTTCAGCATTCCCAATGCCAGCCCTGGAAGTTTGGTACTCCTGTGTTGTTTGTGTTGTTGTTGATCCAAAAAAAGTTCTGATTATATATATGTAGGTAAGGCTGATAGTCTTATCAGTCTATTGCTGTGAAAAGGCACGATGGCCACAACACCTCTTGTGAAGGAAAGCATTTAATTGGGGCTTGGTTATAATTTCGGAGTTTTAGTCTATTTTCTTCATGGCGGGGAGCATGGTGGCATACAGGCAGACATGGCAGCTGAGAGTTCTACCTCTGGATCTGAAGGCAGTAGGACCAGAGAGAGACCTGGGTCTGGCTTGGGCTTTTGAAATCTCCAAGCCCATTCTCCAGAGACACACTTCCTCCAACTAGGCCACACCCACTCCAACAGGGCCACACCTCCTAATACTGTGACTCCTTGGTGACCAAGCACTCAAATCTATGAGCCTATGCGGCCATTCTTATTCAAACTCCCACAGTATCCATTTCTTCCTTCTTTGAAAGCCCAGTCAATTCCTCTGCTATTCCCCACAAATACTTGACTACCTTCTTTTGTGTGTCCCAGAACAGCCCTTTAGACTTATAGTACTTACAGTATTTTGAAAGCTTAGTCATTTGCTCTCTTTTATAGACAACACATTTTTACTATACATCATCACAAAGCTTTATTTGCAATAATTATTTAGATATTTTAACATGTACATACTATTTTCAGTTATTGTTTCACATGCATTTCCCACATTTATTACACATTTTATTGTTTGAGAATTTTCTTTTTTCTTCTTAAGGAACTTTTTAATCAATTTTACTTACCAATCACAGATCCCCCTCTCTTCCATCCTCTTGCCCCTCCTACTCTTCCCCAACCCCACCCCACATCCCCTCCTCCAACAAGGCAAGTTCTCCCATGGGGAGTCCGCGGAGCCTGGTACATTAAGAGAATTTTCTACATGCATATATATTTTCATCCAACCTACCCTCAGCTCCCTCCCTGTAATAGTTACTTTTTCAATTCCTCTGATAAAACACCATGACCAAGGCAACATATGGAGGGATTTATTTGGGCTTATAGTGCCAGAGGGTTAAGGTCTTTGTTGGTATTGTAAAGACATGGTGGGAAGAGCAGAAAATGGAGAGCTCACACCTAGAACCACAAATACAAAGCAGAAGGTGGGTTCTAGAGATGATGTGAATGGATCTTTAAACACAAAGTATGTCTCCAGTGACAGGCTTTCTCTATCAAGGGCACACTTCCTAAGCCTCACCAAACAGCCACACAAGCTGGGGAGAAAGTATCCAAAGATCCAATACTACAGAGAACATCTCATTGAAACCCCCATACGCCCGTTCAGATGTTCCTCATAATCTCCACTGCTTCTTCCTCACAACTTCATAAGCCTCCTTCTCTTAATAATCTACTTAGTCCTTTTAGTACTGCCTGTATGTAAATAGATGTGGTCTCAGGGACCCCGTTGAAAACCTATTCTCTTTTCCCCAGAAGCCATCATTGTCTACAGCTACTCAGCTATGTGAGAATCCATTAGTCCTTTCCCTATCCATGCAGGGATTTCTTTTTTCTTTTTAACATTTTTTATTAAGAATTTTTTATTCATTTTACACACCAATCAAAGATCCCCCTCTTCCCTCCTCCTGCCCCCCAGCATTCCCATCCCAACCCACCCCCCACACACCCCCACAAGAAGGCAAGCCCTCCCATGGGGAGGGACATCCAGTAGAGGCAAGTCCAAGCCCTCCCCAATGCCTCAAGGCTGCATGAGGTGTCACATCATAGGTAGGGGGCTCCAAAAAGCCTGCTCATGCACCAGAGATGGATTCTAATCCCACCACCTGGGGGCCCCCTAAGCAGATCAAGCTACACAACTGTCTCCCCATGCAGAGGACCTAGCCCAGTCCCATGCAGGCTCCACAGCCACTGATCCAATTTTCATGAGTTCCCACTAGTTTGATTTGGTCCTCTCTGCAGGTTTCCCCATCATGATCTTGATGGACTTGCTCATAGAATCCCTCTTCTCTCTCTTTGACTGGACTACTGGTGTTCTGCCTGGTGTTTGCTTGTGGATCTCTGCATCTGCTCCCATCAGTCACTGGAGAAAAGCTCTGTGATGACAGTTAGGGTAATTCACCTATCTGATGACTGGGGTAAGCCATTTAGTTCAGGCACCCTCTCCACTATTTCTAGTAGTCCAAGCTGGGATCATCCTTGGGGATTCCTGGGAACTTCCCTAGCTCTTGGTTTCTCCCTAACCCCATGATGTCTCCCTCTATCATGGTTTCTCTTTCATTGCTCTCCCACTCCATCCCTGTTCCAGCCTGACCATCTCGTTCCCTTATGTTCTCATCCCCTGTCCCCTCCCCTCCCCTTGCCTACCCCTCATCCCCAGTTTACTCATGGTTAGTTCATCTATTTCCCCTTCCCAGGGTGATCCATGCATCCCTCTTTGGGTCTTTCTTGTTAGCTAGCTTCTCTGGAGTTGTGGGTTGTAGTTTGGTTATACTTTGTTTACATCTAGTATCCACTTATGAGTAGGTACATACCATGTTTGTCCTTCCCATGCAGGAATTTTTGCTTGCTTGATCTTGTGTAGATTGTGTTTATGTAGTTTCAGTTACTGTGATTTCATGTACACAGTGTTCTGTCATATGAAACAAATTCTGTTTCACTGCAGACATCTACTGCTTCTAGCTCTTACAATCTTTCTGCCCCTCTTCTTTGGTGTTCCTTGAGGCTTGAATGTTTATGTATATCCATCCCATTTAGAGCTAAGAAACCTACCTCCTCTTATTCTCCGAATGTTGGTTAGTTGTGGATCTCTGTATTATTCTTTATCTATTGCAAAAGACACTTTTCTGATGAGAGTTCAAAGATGCACTAATCTGTGGATCAACTAGAAGAATTTGAAGATCAGTTTAATACTATGCCCATTTTTGCAGAATAATAATATTGGGCTCTCATCTAGGGCCTATTAGTGACTACACTAATAGTGTTTTGACCCAGTTATCAGTACCAGGCATAGGTTCTGTCTTTGGGGGTTGATTTTAAATCTAATCAGAAAGTGTTTGGTTACTTCCAAAACATTCATGGCACTATTGCCCCAGTGGCCATAACTTTCTAGGCCGGTGACTATTGTTATAGTAAAAGAGTTTACTGCTGGGTTAGACTGTTAAATACTTTTCTGCCCCAGTAGTATAAATTGATAGATCATATCTTCTTGAGACCTGGCCTGAGTCTATACAAATTGAAATGGTAGTGCCAAATCCAATACATATCACCTAAATTTGGACAGATTAATATTTGTGCCGTGAATGCAACCATGAGAACTACTCAGTATATAATGTCTTTGCTTCTTCTTAATATTAATACTTACCTTGAACATATGTTCTTACATTTTTGGAAACCCAGAGTACCTGTTGTAGTCTATTCACGAGTAGGTCCTAAATTCTCTCTTAGTCTTATCTAAGTACTAATACCCATTTTCTTATTAAAATTGCTTCTTCATGAGATCAAGATTTGTGAATATTTTACATATGTTTCTTTCAATGGTTAGAACAATACTCTCTGTGTTAAAAGTGACCATACCTTTATTGGTGTTATCATAATATTACCATTTGTAGGTATTATTTGGTAGTAAGTTTGATTCTTGCTTTCCAGAATTTTTTCTTTTTCTTTTTCATTTTCTTTTGTTTTTTGTTTTTAGAAGAACTAAATACATCTTGATCAATGCATTAGTAATATATCTTTGCATAAAAGGCAGAAATAATCCAGACATCCATTCTGAAACAGACTGTCCCACCGATTTTTCTTTAGAAGTTTTGTTCTACTACATGGGTACAAGGACAGATGATTTTCTCTGATTCTCTGGGAATGTTGAAGACTTTGTGGTTACTGTATTGACTGAAGGATGCCATACGCTACTTGGACACTTACCACACTCTCAAATTGGAAGAGTCATGTAAAAGTTCTGCAAGACATTGGTGGCTTCAAGTGACAAAAATGATAAGATTTTAAAATTTTTATTTCTCTTTGTGTGTTTGAATGTTTTGCCTCCATGCACATAAGTGCATCATGTGTGTGTAGTGCCCATGCAGGCCAGAAGAGGATGTGACGTTCCTAGAACTTGAGTGACAAAGGGTTGTTAGCCACTAAAGGGGTGCTGGGAACAAATCCTGAGTACTCCGCAAAAGCAGCAAGCGCTGTTAACTGC